>CP139506.1:236957462-237181013 GCA_021014915.2 Artemisia tridentata subsp. tridentata
TCAACTGGTTTAAATAGCGAAATTATATAATAACTAAGAAAATGCTTGAAATAACATATAAAATTTTGATTCAACTAGACGAGTAACCGGACTTGCGGGAATGAGCGGTTGCCCGTGGTTCGCGTCACGGTTAAACATTTCTTTCGTATTCGTTTCAAGCTCAAGTTTTAGTATTTGATTCGAGCTCGAGCTTGACAGTATTCGGCTCGTTTACACCCTAGTTACAAATTACTAGTAGGGGTGTCAGTAGGGTCGGGTTAATCGGGTTAATAAAACTAGTCGGGTTAGTTTGACCCGAACCCGATAACCCGATATTGTTATCGGGTCGGGTTAGGGTTGAATTAATTTTCTTATCGGGTCAACCCGATAACACCCGAAAAATCTTATTTGTTTCTTTTTAAATTAAAACCTTGCAGTACATAAAGGACGAAAAGGTCACTAATAATGTATACTAATAATGGACACAATGAAAATGGTTAATCATACGAAAAGGACACGTTTAAAAGACAAGATGAACTCGTAAACTATTCATAGTCTTTTACGTTTATGCTACTGAGCATGAAGAAAACAAATATGCGACAAAGAATTACAATATATAGAAAGGCTATTTTGTGTGCCTTAGTTGCAAAGAAGAGTAAACATACAGTGATAGTTTATTCGAAAACTATATAAGCCGTCTATCAACTCGTTTATTTATGTAAAGTTGGATTTATCTTATAACCCGACAACCCGAATTACCCGACCCGATAAACACCCGAACCCGATAAACACCCGAACCCGATTTCTTATCGGGTCGGGTTGCGGGTCACTTTTCAAAAATTCTAAACCCGACCCGATAACACCCCTAATTAATAGTATATTTATAAATTTTTAGTATTCCTGATCATCATCAATTTATTTTTTTATAAAACCACCATTATAATTTAACACTCATTGAATAAAGATATATGAAGAACACAAATGACCAGCTAATCCTAAAGTTCATCTCTTTTATCCATTCCTCCAATCAAACTCTGCCCAACCCTAGTCTTAGATCCATCGAACCTTACACCATAAAAAAAAAGTGCAGCGACCAGTAGTAATCTCATTCTCATTGTTGATTAAAAGGTTTGATTTGTTTTCATTGTTTTATAAATTATTTTTATTGTTGCTGTATAATGAACAATGCTTGTTTTATAATATTATATATATATATATATTATATATATATATATTATATATATATATATATATATATATATATATTTATATATATATATATATATATACTTTTCATGTTGTTCATTTGGTTTGACATCTACCACCAATAGAGTACTAAATGAGAATGGATCGAGAATGGATGTATAAGAGGTTTACAGAGGACCGTAGATACATTAGTCGTGAATTCATCGATGGGGTTGAAACATTTGTTGAATATGCTTGCCAACAAACAGCATACATGGACAATGATAAAATACGATGCCCATGTAGTAATTGCAAAAATCAAGCATATCGTTTACCAGAATATGTAAAGTTGCACTTATGTAAGCACGGGTTCAAAAAGAACTACTATCAGTGGGTTTGCCATGGGGAACCTTCAACTGCATCAAGCTCTGCACATTCACAGACTAACACCTCATCTATTGGAGATGTAGAAGGGTCAAATTCATATCGCAACTTGGTCATAGATGCTATAGGTCATGACTTTAACCTACACACCGATGAAAATGAAACCGAACCACCAGACCCAAAAAATCAAAAGTTATATGATTCACTTCATAAAGCAGACGAACCATTATGGTCAGGTTGTTCAAAACTCTCACAATTGTCTACGGTTGCAAGGTTATTAAACATTAAGTCAGAGGGTCGCATTACTGAAAAGGTATTTGATGATATACTGAAATTGTTGAAAGACGCTTTACCGTCTGATAACAACTTGGTTGGTAGTTTTTATGACACGAAAAAATATGCTGCAGATTTAGGCCTTCCATGTGAGAAAATCCATTGTTGCATTAACGGATGTATGCTCTATTGGAAAAAAGATGTTGATGCAACAGTTTGCAAATTTTGCGAGCACCCTCGTTATAAACAAAGAAAGAGGGGTGTCAAAAAGAGGAGAACTGAAGCACCACATTGTTTTATGCATTATTTTCCTCTTGTACCAAGGTTACAGAGGCTGTATGCTTCAAAAGTCACAGCTAAGCATATGAGATGCCATGCCGAGCATGTTCAAACGGATGGTGTAATGTTCCACCCATCTGACGCCGAGGCGTGGAAACATTTTGATCATATGCATCCTCCTTTTGCATTAGAGAAACGCAATGTAAGATTAGGGTTATGCACTGATGGGTTTCAACCATTTGGCCAGTCCGGAAAACAATATTCTTGTTGGCCGGTCATTATGACACCGTATAATTTGCCTCCATGGATGTGTATGAAAGACCCATATATATTTTTGACAATTATTATACCTGGACCAAAGAATCCAAAGCAGAGGTTAGATGTATATTTGCAACCTTTAATAGCAGAATTATTAGATCTTTGGAAGGGTGTACGCACATATGATGTATCAAAGGAACAAAATTTTCTTATGAGAGCTGCACTTTTGTGGACAATAAGTGATTTTCCGGCTTATGGAATGTTTTCTGGGTGGAGTACATTGGGAAAGAAAGCTTGTCCATATTGTCTAGACAACACAAAAGCTTTTAGCTTATCAAATGGTCGAAAGGTTTCATGGTTTGATTACCATCGCCAGTTTCTACCAGAAAGCCATCCTTTCCGACGAAACAAAAATGACTTTATTAAGAATAGGGTTGAGCCGTCTCCATCTCTGTTAATACTAACAGGTGCAGAGGTTATCATGCAAATTGATGATTTCACATTAAAGAAAGTTACAGAAATCGGAGGTGTGGAATCAAATGCTTCCGTTAGCAAGTTATGTGGTTGGAGGAAACAAAGTATATTCTGGGATTTGCCTTACTGGAGTCCTAATCTTATCCGTCATAATTTGGATGTTATGCATATTGAAAAAAATGTTTTTGAGAACGTATTTGAAACAGTGATGGATATAGAAGGAAAAACTAAAGATAATGCGAAGGCAAGAGAGGATATAAAAATTTATTGTAAGCGCAAGGATTTGGAGAAAAATGAATCAACTGGGAAGTATCCAAAAGCTTGTTACAGCTTGGGTAAAGAGGAAAAAAAGGTTGTGTGTGATTGGGTTTCAAAACTAGAGTTTCCGGATGGGTATGTTTCAAATATGTCTAGGTGTGTTGATATGCAAAAGTACATGATGTTTGGGATGAAAAGTCATGATTGTCATGTGTTCATGCAAAGATTGATCCCAATAGCTTTTCGTGAATTGTTGCCAACCCCAGTGTGCAAAGTTCTAACTGAATTAAGCTTGTTCTTTAAAGATCTTACGTGTTTTATGCTCAAAGAAGAAGACATGATTAGACTTAATGAAGACATTCCTGTGATTTTGTGCAAACTGGAAAGAATATTTCCTCCAGGTTTCTTCGACTCTATGGAACACCTTCCTGTGCATTTACCTTATGAAGCAAGAGTTGGATGGCCAGTTCAATATCGTTGGATGTACCCCTTTGAGAGGTAAATTAGACTAATAATTTTAATCTAATACTTTATTGTAAATGACATATTAAGAAAATATATCGTCAAATGTAGGTTCTTGGGAAAACTGAAGCGTAAAGTGACTAATAAAGCTAAGGTCGAAAGTTCAATTTCTAATGCGTACTTGATTGAAGAAACATCAATGTTTTGTTCACATTACTTTGAGCCTCATGTTAGAACAAAGATGAATGGAGCGCCTCGTAATGATGGTGGAGGTGATGCTAAACCATCTGAAGGAAATATGTCTATATTCATGTCTAATGGTCGATCATCTGGAAAAGGAATATCAAGACGTTTAAGTGATGAGGAGTATGCTGCTGCAAGAATCTACGTGTTACTAAATTGTCTCAAGATTGAAGAATATGTTGAGTAAGTTTCAAAAGAGTATTTACTTATTTTTTATATCATTGTTAGAGTCAGTTATTCAACTCAAAACTTTCAAATGGACTGGATTTAATTTTTGTTGTCTGGATGCACCTTGTTGTGTTTTCATTTCCTTGGGTCCCATTCTCTTTAATATAAATAGCCTTTCTAAAAGAATATCTCTATGTCTCTCAAGGATATTTATTGAAGAGATTAAAGCAAATGATCCAACCATAACAGATGACCAAGTTGACCGGAGGCTTGAGAGTGAGTTTGCTGATTGGTTTAATCACTATGTAAGTATTTCAGCCCTTATGGTTTTATAATTAGTATATGAGTATGCATGTAATAACTTTATCTGTTAATTGTAGGCACACAATTCAGGTAATGTGGATAATCAAATCATCAAGGATGTTGCTTTAGGGCCCTTGAGAAGGAGTGTTACCACCTATCCAATGTATTTTGTCAATGGGTATAAATTCCACACTAGTGAGCATGGTTCAGGGAGGTCAAGCTTTAACAGTGGAGTGTGCATTAAGGGTACTAATTATGGTGACATGTCAACTGATTTTTATGGCGTTTTATTGGAGATTGTAGAATTAGAGTATCCCGCTCTCCCAATTAAAAGAGTTGTATTGTTTAGGTGTGATTGGTTTGACACAACCCCGAATGTTGGGATGAAGATTCATAGAGATTACAAGCTAGTTGATATCAACCATAAAAGAAGGCTTAGGAAGTATGAACCTTTTGTTTTGGCTAGTCAATCATCGCAAGTTTATTATTCACCTTATCCGAGCTTGCGTCGTGACAAAGTTGATTGGTGGTCTGTGTGCAAAATCAAAGCCACTTCAACATTTGATCTTCCTGAAGAAAATACAGCCTTGCAAGACGATGAAGTAGAAGCACATTCAATCGATGCGGCTGATCTTTCAACAATACCTCTGAATGATTCAAGTGGTATCCAAGTTGATATGGACGATGGCGATGATGATATGCAGCATTCAGGAGATGACAATGATTAAGTTTCTTTCAGTGAGATTGAATTTAGTTTTACTTTATTTCCAACTTATTTAGTTTTGAATTGTCTTTTCCTTTCAAGTATTGTAACTTATTTTAAGTTTAATGAAAGTTCAAGTTTTTTTATTTAAAATCTGTTTTTGCAATTTATGTTTATTTGTTATTGAAAATGATTTATAAGCTCTCATAAGCTCTTTATAAACTGTCCACTTGAACTTTATAAGCTCATTCCATAGCTTTTATATGCAAACTGCTTATTTCTGCTTATATAACTGCTTATTTGGTTTACTACTACTTATTTGTTCTTATTATTGCTAATTGATGTTAATTTGTTAGATTTTAGTCACTTTTACTTGTTTTACTTTAAAAAAGCTTAAAAAACCAAAAAAATTAGGTAAGTAGTCCATTAGCTTAATCTAGTTCTTATTCATAGTTAAAAGTTGTTCATTAGAGTTTAAATTAGATAACTAACATCTGTCTTTAGAACACATAGCTTAAATTGGACCTTATAAGTTTTAAAATACCAAAACAGTCCCATAAGGGAGTGTTTGGCATAAGGTTTAAAATGGGTTAAAAGTGAAGGTACTGTTCATATGCACTTAGGGGAAGTTTGATCTAGCTTAAATTTGGTTAGATAACTAGTTTGTAGTTTCTGTTAAGCTGCTTTTAAGGAATTTATAGGTCTAAGTGCTTTGTCTTGATTTGAGGAAGTAACTTGCTCATAACTGCTTAATATAAGAATAAGCAGATTCATTACTTGTTTTTGTTATTTATGAGTGCATCATAGTGTCTTAAGTGGATGTTCAAGAGTTGGATAAACTTCGTTAAGGATTTGAGAAGATTTAGTCAATTTCAGTATTAGCTTGCATCAGAATGCTAAGTCCCTTATCTGGTCTGTTCTGAGTTGAAGCTTTCTAGGTCTGATTTAAGGAGGTACATTAGTGCTTGATTTTCATTATCTGAATTGTTTGGCTGTTGTAATTTGCTAATTCACAAAGATCAACCTTGTTCTGAGTTTAAAAGTGCTTAAAAAGAAGCTCCAAAGTGGCCCTTTTAGCCAAAAGTTTACTGATAACTCAGTACACTATTGACCAGTGGCTTTTGTGTTGTTTGGACAGAAGTGTAGGTCTGCAAATTTAAAACATGTGACAGTTATGGCACCAAACAGAGAGTGCATGAGTGCAGTGGTGTTTTTGTTTCTGTGATGGATTGAAATATGGCATGTGCAGGTCTAAAGTTCATGTGCCCCTATGACTATAGTTGTCTCGGTATAGTCATCCCTCTATTAAGTACACCTAGTAACACAACTGCTGCAGCAATATAAGCTTACCAACTGAAAGGCTTTAAACGATACACTAGAGGATACCGTTGTGCCAATTGCATCTATTTAACTTCACCCAAGCCATATATATAAACTAGATCCGACAACCACGTATAATGGGATGTTTGTGTTAGCTTATTTACCAGGCTTATGAAGCTTATGTAAATATGAAAAAACTCATAAGCCTAATTTTTTCGTCTTATGAGCTTATGAAGGTGAGCTTATGACCGTAAATAAGTCATAAGCTCATAAGCCGAAAAAAATGGGCTTATGAGCTTTTCTAAATTAACATAAGCTCATAAGCCTAATAAATAAGCTAACACAAACATCCCTATTGCCAGCTTCACATTGAAACGCAAGAAAGCCACTAATCTACGTGTGTGTTTGGATTTTAAGCTGAGTTCAAGGACATTTGCTGCACACTGTGATGATATATTACAAAAGGTTTAAATATCAAAGTTTTGTGTTGGGGTCAGTGGGGTTCAAAAGTACTTTAAATAATGTTAGTGGGTGTGTCCGACATTGTTTAGATTGCTTTGGTCTCGTGCTATCGCCCAGTACTTGCAGCAGGTTGTCTGGTTTTTTGCATTGGGTGTGTTTGGATTCTAAGCTGAGATCAAGGACATTTGCAGCACACTCAAACTTTGATTCATGGATATGGTAAAATGAAGTGTGTAATTTTCTAAGATGGAGGGAGTACAGTAATTATTTACTCATCATTACATCCTTTTAGGTGATGGGTCGTGTATTGGCAAGAGTTTGTAATGTATTGCTACTGTTTCTACATCTTAAACTGTTTAACAAGCCACTAGAGGTTGCATTTTTTACTCATTTACTTATAAATGGGTCGATTTGGTTTTTTATTTCTTTTTTTTTTTTTTTTATTATTTTTTTTTGTCTCAGATCGGTCGACTAAAAAGATTAGCTATTAAGGGAATTGGTCCAATGGGTCAAAAGCTGTCCAAAGTTATTTTTTTATGCCTACATCAAAATCACTTTATTAAAAACATTTAGAGTGTTTATGTAATGATCTAATTGATTTAATCATATTCAACATAAATTATATATTTTATTAAATGGAGATAAAGTGTATGCGGGTCTGGCCCCAAAACTACCCATTTCAATTTTTTACACAACTCTCCTGACCCGGCCATTTTTCCCACATATCCTACTAATATTTTCTGAATCTGATTATATATGGTCTTCCTTTTGCTGATTCATGCAGGAGGATTCAAAAAATGCTCCCCTGCTTAGTAAAAAACAGATGGAGTTTGAATTTGTTTCACTAGTTGATGGAAAAGAAGCAGTTGCTAAAGCAGCTAACCTACTGTTTAAAAAGTATTATGCCGATGAAGATTCAGAAAAACCTTTCTTTACCGAAACCTACTTGACCGAAGCACTCAAGACCCTTGGTTCGTTGTTACTTTAGTGTTTTCTTTTTGTCTGTCTTTTTGTGTTTATGGTAAATATAGGCACAATAATTTAGGCACAAAAGTTAAGGGTTACTGATATGACCATGGTGAGGAAACCTGCGCCATTAACCTGTTAGCACTGAAGAGAGTTTAAGTGAAATCCAAACGGATGCTGCACTATTACAAAAGCCTGAGCCATTTGTGCAGAATGACGACATAGAAGAAGCTGTAAATGATAGCACTGAAGAGAGTTTAAGTGAATCCAAACGGATGCTGCACTATTACAAAAGCCTGAGCCATTTGTGCAGAATGATGACGTAGAAGAAGCTGTAAATGATGAAGAGAATTTAAGTGAAATCCAAACGGATTTTTCACTCTTGAAAAAGCCAATTATCTCAGTGGATCAAGCTTCTAGAGATGCAAAAAATTACCGTACAGGGCACAATTTTTTGAAGTTTGCGTACCAAAATGGGACATCGGAAAAAGTTCGTTGCTATTTTAACCCTTAAAACTATTTGGAATTCGCCGAATAACTGAGCTAGTATTTATTCCTACAACAAATGAAAAATGTTGTTATTTATTATGTCTTGGCACATTTTAAGATAAATTGTGGAGTGGCCTAAAGGATGTTTGCAACATCATGTCATCATTTTTTGTCTTATTAATTTTTTTGTGAAAGGTTGCCTACTGATTTAGTGTTTATTTAATTCAAGTGTTGGGATGCTGATGGATGCGCTGTCAAGTTCAGGGGACTTTGGTAGTAATGGTTTAATTTCCAACAGCAGCAATCGGCATCGTCCTTATCATGCTGTGACGCTATTTGTGGAGATTATCAGGTTCTTTGCTGTTGGTCTGGTACCTTTTTGTTGCCGGGTGTGTGCAACGAGCTAACTAAGAACATGATGCGTTTTTAAGATCAATATTCTCATCAAATATTACTTGTTTCACTTATAATTTATAAATAATACAAGCAAGCATAAGATGCTCCTATCAAACAGATTTATAATTTATAAATAACCTTACATGAGCTTTTTTTTTTTTTTTTTTTTTTTTTTGTTAGAAAACATTAAATCACGATAGATACAAAAGGTTTATATATCAAAGTTTTGTGTTGGGGTTAGTGGGGTTCAAAAGTACTTTAAATAATGTTAGTGGGTGTGTCCGACATTGTTTAGATTGCTTTGGTCTCGTGCTATCGCCCAGTACTTGGGGCAGGTTGTCTGGTTTTTTGCATTGGGTGTGTTTGGATTTTAAGCTGAGATCAAGGACATTTGCTACACAATGTGGTGATATCATACAAAAGAAGTGTCTAATAAATGAGCAAAATAATTTAGGCACAAAAGTTAACCATCGCCATAATCATGGGCTTATTTTTACCCACAAATTACACGCACCAAATTACCCACGAGCACAAAGGATGAGTCTAATAAATGGGTAATGTAAATTTAGCCACGTAAATTACACTCGAGATGTTAAATGGGAAACCGGGTCTGTGAAAAGCTACAAGTATAAATGTTACCCATAAACCACCCACAAATATTACCAACGAATACAAAAGATGTGTGTAGTCTGTGGGTAAAAAAAATTTACCCACAAAATTAGCCATGACTTTACCCGTGATAAAAAAATTGTTTGTAATATGTGGGAAATATTTTGGCGGGAATCATTTAGCCACAAGCTACACACGATATATTATTTACTGGGTAAATTTATGGGTAAAACTATGGGAAAATCGAGGGTAATTTATTCTAGACTTTGGATTTGCTAATTGTGGGTAACTAATGGGTAATATGAGGGAAAATACACACGTATCAATGTACGTGGGTAATTTCCGTGGGTAAAGCCCTGTTTTCTTGTAGTTACACATGGCCGCAATATTGTCATTGCACGCCTTATAAGAACATACATGCATACCTTTAAAGAAAAATTTTGTATTTCCAATTTCTTATCAAATTCTTTAGAACAACCATGCTTTTTTTAAAACATATATGTTGTTTTTAGAACATATGTGCAAAAATACAATTATTGAAGGCATGCATGTATATTTTTGGTGGTTCTGTCAGTTCTCGCAAGAAAGTCTCACTATATATATATATATATATATATATATATATATATATATATATATATATATATATATATATATATATATATATATATATATGGTCCGGTTCTAGAAAAGGTGTAATTAGATAGAAAAGTAAGAAAAAAAGTTATAGGGTAGAATTTGCAAATATTTCAAACTTCAGGGTAAGTTTTAAACCCCCCCCCCCCCCAAAAAAAAAAAAAAAAAAAAAAAAAAAAAACCCGCCAAAAATTTTATAACTATGATGCACCTTTTTTATTTTGGTGCATCACAGTTATAAAATTTGGTGCATCATAGTTATAACTAATTTTTATAACTGTTATGCACCAAAATAAAAAGGTGCATCATAGTTATAAAATTTTGGCGGGAAAATTTTTGGCCCAAAAAAAAAAATTTTTTTTTGCGGGAAATTTTTTTTCCGGGGGGGGGGGGGGGGGTTGGGTGCGAATATACAAAACCTCCCTTAAAGAATGAAGGAAAATACAATAAGGTCCTTGTAGTTTGGTGTGAAAAAAGGGAGGGGAAGGAGAGGGTGATTTGTACACTTTTCTCACTTTTCTACCAAAGTGGATTTTTTTTATAGAACCAATATATATATATATATATATATATATATATATATATATATATATATATATATATATATATATATATATATATATATATATATATAAATTTTTGTTAAAACGTTTTCTTTTTCACTTCCTTATCCCCACATCACTGCGTTTCTCTCTCTCTCCTCTGAATATCGTCCTCCCCAACACAGATCTGGTTCATCTCGATGACAACAAAACTCCAAGAGGTCCCTAGCATCCCTGAGGTCTCAAAAGGGAAGTCAAATCCACCTCAATCGATTCTTTATATGGAACCGGTTTCAAGTCAAGTCCACATATACTCAAGCTTTATCAAAACCAAATTCATAGTTAGTCTTTCAAGGACTCAAGCGTTCTTTTGAAGGGGTTGTGGATTTGCTTGGAACCGGGACTGAGTTCTAATCGTTGTCTCTTATCATTCGACACTTGTTTTTGTAAGAACTAAATTCTTTTAAATTTATTTTACATGATTATTGTGGTGAACAAATTGTATGCGGTTAAGTTTTCTTCCAGTTAATGTTATTAAGTTTGTTAATTTTGAGATGGTGGTAACCTCGTTAGACTTTCTTTTCTTCTTTGGTATGAATCGACTTATCAACCAACACCAAACTATGCGTCTTGATATTTTTCTTGTGTGGAAAGAATTGAAATTCTTGAGTAAATGAAACCGGATTTAAAATGGCTCGTAATCGGAAGTGTTGAGTTTTGGGTTGTGTTGTTTCGAAACCACTTGGGGAAAGTCGTATTGATATGGCGTTAAATCGTTTAGTCATTGGGTTGTTCCATGTTTGATATGCTTAAGTCATGGTATTGCTAAATTATGTCAATTATTGTTTTGTTTTAGTCGAAACCCAATAGTGGGTCATTTGAGTATGTCCCTTCTTTTCTTTCAATTATCAATGGGTAGGTTTATATTAGATTGGATTTTGATTGTGTCAATATTTCTTACTAAAAGTGGTATTGTGTTTTGTCGAAAAAGATTTGGGATGGGTAAACCACTGCTAAAACATACTTGTGAGAGTGAGTCAAGTAATCGAAAGGAAAAAGGGTTAACTATGCTTAGAAATGATTAGGTACTTGTGTTAAGCGAGTCGATTGGATTCCTTACTTGTTGAGCCAATTTGTTGGCTCGTAGTAGTGTTTAAACGAGCCCCGTTTTGGTTAAATGTCTTGGTCGAGTCGAATGATGGTGGAACTAAAAATGTTGTCTATATTGTTGTCGAAGTCAAAAAAATTTGCAACCTTCTTGTGCAGTAACAAAAACGAAAACACGTGCTGCTATTTTTCTTTGCTGTGGGTATTAGTCTTGGGCCGAAACCCATCGCCAACCCTTGTTTAACTGTTTTCGTTAATGGGCCAAGCCCAACACCCTATCAAACGATTTTGATCCTTTTGGGCCGAAGCCCACTTCGTTAAATAATTATAAATCGAAACTGGGCCACAGCCCACCCACACATTTAAAAACATACGGTAATAAACTTAATATTTTTTTTCGTTTCGTATATCGACCTTTTCGTACTCGAGCTATCCCACGACTCACGTTTGAATACGTCCTACAAATATCGATAACAATTTTTCACGTCACATCTTATATCAAAATATAAAACGTACCCTACAACATAATATACACTAGCAACGTATTTCGAAAACTATAAAAACTAAACGTACCTATATAATCTATTTAATTTTTAAATGCTTGAAACGGTAAATTTTATAACAACTAATTAAAGTTTTATAAACTTACGAAAACAACTACTACTTAGACGAATATTTTTCACATGAAATAACAAGCACGTACACACGGGTCATGCCCATTTTCCCAAGGAAAGGAATATAAACCTACGTTTATTTTTATAAACTTCGATGGTAACATTTAAAAACGACTTGCAAATAAGAAAATAAAGTGATACTTAACGTTTAGACACTTTGCACACACTTAGCATTATAACGTCTTTTAACCAAAAGGTTTACAAAATCCGTCAACGTCTAGCATTTATTTGCGATTATTTCCCACATCTTGTCTATTTATTTTCAAACCAAAGACTATTCTCGATATCTTATTCGTTGTATACTTGCACACTTCCAAAAGCCAATACACACAAACGTTTAGAAAACTGTTGTCAAACTTATATGCTACCACACAACCAACAATAACACAACACTTTAAAACTTTTGCGTTTAATTAAACTTCGTTGAGTCTTGAACTAAAACTGTTAACTAAACATGCCTTACTAATCTAGGTCGTGTGTCGGTGCTGAACACTATCTGATTTATTGCACTATCTCACTGCTATTTGCTGAGGTGAGTTTATAGCCCCACTCTATTTATACTTGTTTTACAATTCGGGTGAGAAACATGCAAAACTATTTATGGACCAAAAACTGTTATTTTTGCTATTACGTGGATTAGCCTAAGCTCTATTATGTCCCATTATGCCCAACTCATGGACCGTCAATTCCTGCTGGGAAGCGCGAATGTTATAAATAGATCTATAGGGGGTAACTCCCCCGTTCGGATTGACCGGATAGGCAAAAGAACGTATACCACGTCGAAACTCAAGTGTCTGGGATAAACACTTGCCGGGCCCTATATATATTTTACATGCTCTATGAGCATGCACGCTATTATAGCTTCGGTTGCATTAACTTAGTGCTCCCGTAATAGACTATTTTTGTATGGCATTATATTCGTTGATATGTTCATACACTAAACTCATGGTCCAAACTATTGATTTTACTGCTTATCTGTAAACCTATGAACTCACCAGCTTTTTGCTGACTTTTAGCATGTTTTTCTTAGGTGTTTAAGCAACTTATATTTGGCAAGGTGTGGCAAGGCAATGGTCATAAACTATTTTTCTGAAGTGTTTTTACACGTTACTATGACTTGTTTTATGGGACAACTAGACTATTGGGCTTATTTATCGCATGTAAAACTCTATTGTAAACTTAATTTAATTCTAATGAATGTATTTTAACGGAATATGTATTCAATTCTTTATTACCTTGTGTTATGATTTCCAATTCAGTAGCACTCCATGACTCGAATGCTTCCGCAATACCAGATTTAGGGGTGTTACAGATTGGTATCAGAGCCTAGGTTATAGAGAACTAGGTACATATAAACCCTAAACTATAACCGCTTTTTACAAAAACAAGTCCCTATGACCGCCACTTGCCTTCCTGCCTTGCATGACACTTTACTTGCCATTTATCTGACATAACCATATGCTATACTTTACCGTTTGTTGATTTTACTACATGTACTATAAGTATTTTCTGTATACTTATACATACTTGACATACACTACATACTATAAGCATTTTCTATACACTTATACAAACATGCCATACTTGTCACAACATTTCGCCTATCCTTTACCAGTTTATACCCTTATACACTACTTATGATAATCCTACTATACTTACAGAGCTATGCCCTCCTTTATGTAAACTTATTATTCAACTTCGAATTTGAACACTCGCCTCATTCTGCATGAATTATTATTCAACTCAGAGTTGGAAACTCGCCTTATTCCTTCGAAACACTTGTTATGCTATCATACGGAAACCAGCCAACGTATCTGATCACGACCCGAACTTATCACTAATTAACATGTCGCCTAGCAACATCTATTCTTAGGACACATTTTTACTACGTCTCACTTTTCTCTCTCCTTTTGAAGGAACATGTCGCCCGAGAGACAAGACCTACACTCCGTAGTCATGAAACTACTCAAAGTCCACCAAGTTGCAAAGACAATTGTTTCCTACCGAGTCAGTGGAACTATAGTCAGAGTGGATCCCACAACTCGTGGTTACTCTTACAAGGAGTTTATGGACTGTAAGCCTCACACCTTTAGTGGAAATGAATGTGCGGTGGAAATGTGCAGATGGTTCGAAGATGTGGAATCAATACTTCAATGTGGAAACTACTCTGAGGAAGACAAAATCAAGTTTCCTACTTGCACGTTTCAGGGACGTTCCCTGGCATGATGGAATGCATATGTTCAATCAGTAGGAGTCGATACCGCCGACTCAGTCCCTTGGGGTTAACTGAGAAAATTGATGATTGGAGAATATTGTTCGAAGAGCTAATTTCGAGCAATGGAACAAGAAATATGGGATTGGACTATGAAGGGAGATGATGTCATCAGGTACACCACCCGCTTTTACGAGCTGGAACTGCTATGCCCTGCTATGACAGAACCCGAGTACAAGAAACTTGAAAGGTACATCCAGGGACTCTCCCCGGAGATTCGAAGGGATGTCACCTCATTTAAGCGTACTACTATGCATGAAGCCATCCGTGTGGCGCATAATGTAATGGGCCAAGTTGTGCTAACTAGGATTGCTCAAGGTATCAACAACGACAACCACAACCGCAACAACAACAACAACAACAAGAGGAAACGGGAGAACAACCAAGGAACCAAAGGGGTTCTGCAACCTCTCAGAAAGCCAAAGTCGGCCGAAACTTACACTGCTGAACCTAGTAACAGAAAGGCTTATGCTAGGAAGTTACCAATGTGTAGTCGTTGCAAACTACACCATAACGGGTCTTGCACCGTGAAGTGCCACAAATGCCAGAAGGTTGGACACCTAGCTACAGGTTGTAGGTCTAAAACCTCTGCAAAAGCAAAGACAATGCCAGGGAACAATCAAAAGGCTGATGTGACCTGTTATGGGTGTGGTAAGAAGGGGCACTACAGAAACGAGTACCAGGAACCAAAGAACCAGAAAACCGTGGAGCAGGAGGAAAACAAGACTTGAACGTGATGTCAGGAGGTCGACTACCTCATATAAAGAAACATAAATTTAGACTCTCTTAAGTTGCATTCTTGTAAGACTTCATTAGGACCTTTTGTGAAACTCGTTGTATGGTATGGATTTTATGACCGTTTATCTTAAGTTGTAAGCTTATTTGACTCACGACTATCTGCAATCCTATATCAACTGGATGCATCAAACATCACCCGTTGCACTACAAATTTTACTACCATCTAGTAAACCACTTTGTTACACTTTGCAAACTAATTTAATTCCTGTGTAATAAACCAATTTGCTACCTTACTATTATTTCATAAACCAACAAACGGTTTCTCTAAAACCTTGTAAACTATGTTACAATCATCCTACCCATTCTACTATCACCTCATAAACTATTTTGCCCCCAGTGAGCTACGTTAGTCAATAACTCATAAAATAATAAACTCTGTTGCTATTACTCTACAAACTATTTCGCGGTTACCTCGCAAACCATTTTGTTATTGTTCTACGAAACTATTTTGCTATTTAAACACAAACCAAACTACAACTTTTCTACTATCTTTCAAATAATAAAGTGTTTTACCTATTACCCTATAGACGGTTTTGCAAACCGCTCTACAAACTATCTTGTTATCGCCTAGTGAACTAATTATTTCACAGAAAAGTATTTCGTACTACTATCTCATAAACAAAATAACCGATATTTTCTTTTAAACCAAACCCAGCATTGCATCATTGAACCTTAATTATACAAAGCCTGATCACCTATGTATAATTCAGGTAGAACCATTTTATGCTAGGAGTGGTTGCCTAAAAAAAATTACCAAAAGACAAATTTTTTGTTTCCATCAAAAACTCACATGTGTGCTACATAAAAGTAGTGCAAGACATGGTCACCCATGCTAGAAGCACAAAAACCAAATAGACTTTAATGTAATCTTACTACATAAAATCAACCCTGTCTCGCATCGCGTTCTAATCCGAGAGGATAAGTTACACCACCAGCCATCATTAGACGACCCCACCGATTAGCATTTCATTTTACACTACCCCTTCTGATTCTGAGACACTTCATCATCAATTAGACAAATATTTAAGTTTGATAGCTACCGGATAACTCATACCCTTGTATGTGGCTGAAACATTTTCTTTCCTTATAGCAATTGTGTCAAATAGCTACAACGGTTGTATTCAGATCCCTAACCGAAATCCTATCTTCTGCGTAAGACACTAAGTGCTGAAACAATTTGACAGATTGATTGCTAGTAGCAATCAACACCGTTCTACAGAGCTATGTTCTCTGCGCTAAGTACTAAGTACCCTACTGAGCCGACCAACTGACTGCTAGTAGCAATCAACACCATCCTTCAGGTTTGTACTCTAGACCTGCAAAACTCCTCACCCAACGGCGACCCTATACCCACAAAATCTGGAGACTTCGACGTCATCCCTGGTGTAGACTGGATGTCAAAATACCATGCCGTAATCACCCACGATGGGAAACTTGTTCGCGTACCTTATGTTAATAGGATCCTAGCAACACAAGGACTCCCGCAACAGAAATAAATAATGAGTGAGCCACTAAAATTTTAAGGGTCTAGAGACTTACCAGAAGTTGACTAGTAACCCAACAGAGGCTTTAAGACCTTACGAAGCAACCCGAACCACTATCGTTGGAACAGATGTCTAACCGTTCACTAATTCCTTAGGAATACTAGCTGGTCTAGGACAGGAATTATTATTAAAACACCGCTGCTCACCAAACCTTAGAAGTAAATCAAGCACATCAGTCTCAGACTATAAATAGCGCTATACTATGCTTTGACATTGCTTTGTCAAAGTACAATTTATCCTCTTCATTCCTTATAATGAGGTTTCCTTATAGGTAGCGGATGCATTAAGTCAAATTATCAATATACAATTACCCCTATGACATTGTGCACTCTAGGAGTCTAGATGGCTCGGCCTCATCATTTTTTTATAAGACCTCATTTCCACACCGAGATACAAAGAAGTCTTAACATGCCGAACGATCATTCATATACAGTTCTCACTTGTTAACAAGTAAGACATCTCTCTACATAGTATCCGGCTGATTTATTCACTCCAGACCATTAGTGCAACAATTTAAGTCATGACACCTCTTAGCACGGCTTAAGTAAGTCGAATACTTATATCTACAAGTTTCGCCTGATATTAAACATCAAGCCCTACTCAGCCTTGACAACTAGAATTTGTCTCTAGACACTCAAAACATATGTAGATGTACATACCCGACTACACCTTCTTCTTTGATATTCTTCCTTTAAGAACCATTCTTTAAAAATGCGTTTATATCAATCATAAAACTCGTAGTGATACTTTTCTGAAACATACATTTTGATGGGTTAAAAATTTTCTGGTCAAACTTTATCAAGATTTTTGCATATTAAGGAATGACTAAATGTCAACTTTTGTGAAATTGTCTTATCTACAACATGTTTAAAACCCATTTTACTAAATGATAAATCTTTCGAAGTCGTACCACTTTACATAGATATTAATTTCAAATAAAGAAATGTCCTGTTGGGAATACGTTTCCATTTATATCAAGCATCGGTCATTAGGTTTTGTAATGGGTTGCTTTAGTATTAATACTTATATGTTTGTTATTATTATTAAACTTAATATGTTAGTCCATGGGCCTTAAGACATTTGTTAGAAAAACCCATGAGCATGATGCCTTACCTAAAGGGCTACAAATACTTTGTAAACCCTCCAAGGAGGGTGTTGGTTCTTGTTATTTCATATTCATCTCTTTTACACAAGTTCCTTCCACTTTCTCTCTCTAGAATATATGTCTTGTGTGATTAATATGGTGACCCAACAAGTAGCATCAGAGCCCTGTTACTTTATTGGTTGATTTTTGTGGTCAAATCTTGTAAAAACCGTCCCTTTTAAACTGGTATAATATGTTTTGTCATGTTCGTTATTATATTTTGGCTGTAACAGTTTAAAAGTGGCCAGATATGGTATGCCTGGTCTCGTTTTCTGATGGTCTTGTGGTCAAACTTATCAAATCTAGTTCTTTTGGTCTCGTTTTCTCTAGGTTTTTCTGGAAAAACTTTGAAGATCTCCGAGTATGGATTGAAGATCTTCGAGTAAGCAACTTAGTTTTTGAGTTTCTCTGAGTAAGGAGTTAAAGATCTTCGAGTAAGCAACTCACTTTATGAGTTTTTCCGAGTAAGGAAAGTTTGGGTTTATCCGAGTAACATTTCTGTGTATACTTTCCGAGTAAGGAAATCAGAAATCTTAAAAGTGTCCTTTTTCGAGTAAGAGACTATGTGCAAAAATTCCTAAAATCCTCCGAGTAAGGATTAATATTTAGAACTCTTCGAGTAAAGAAACCCATGGACTCTTCGAGTAAGAAATTTCAGACAAGGATGTTCGGACTAAGAGTTTGACTCAGTCTGAGTTGACTCAATCCAAGTTGACTTAGTCCGGGTTTGAATCGTTTGACCTCAGATCTGTTACAATCATCCTCATTGGTCTTAACTGTTAAAAGTAAAAGAAGAAGAGGATGGTACGAGAGCAAAACCATAACCAAAACGACATAACCTATTAACAATCAAACCAAATCCGACACTATCCTAAATCCCTTCTCTATCACAGTTAATAAACAACACCAACAATAATCATCTTCGTCTCATACATACAAGATTCGAATACAAGATGTAAAACAAATAAGATCTCACTTTAATTTTCATGATTTGCAATAACCTTCAGGACCTTTATAAAGATCAAACTCACGAAAAATATTTCATCATAGATCCTAAACAAGTAGCAAAACAAAAAAAATCAAGAAGATCTCAGTCTTGTTCAAATGTGTATATCAATATTTAAAGATTCATGTGTTTGAACTCAACTCATCATCGATCTTTTTGAAGTTTAAACTTCCTCTCAATATCTGAAAAATTAAAAGAACGGAATCTAACAAACTTGTTAGACCCGTTTCTTTCTTTTGGTTTAGAACAAAAAACAAAAACAACATCAAGAGAACCTTCCCGAGACCATTTGAAAAGATCTTGAAGCCGTATGTTTATGGTATTCTTGCATCTTTGTACTTAACTGATTATAACAAGAACGAGTGGTGCTCGAGGTTTATGATGAATGATGGTGATGAGATCAGTGTTTGAATCGGTTTGAAGAGGAGTAACAAGGGAGCGGATGGATTTGTGTTGTGTGTGGTTGTGTTTAACTTCAAATTCCAGAGAGAAAAGTGTGATGAGGGCTGATGAAATGTGAGCTAGGGTTAACCAAAATGAGTATAATTAGGGGTTGCTTGCTCTTTATACCTGTATGATTAGGGTTATAGATGGTATTTGGACTTTTGATTATTTGAGCCTAATAATCCGAACTTGCTCTAGGGCTTTTGGACTTGATTAGGATTTGAAAAAAAAGGGGCCACGTAAATTGGAGTTATTTTGGCTATTATGTTGGTCTATGGGATGATTTATGGTATAATTTTGGTCAATGGTTATATTCAGGCTTTGTAATGAAAAAAATTGACAAATTTTTGGGGTTATGCGTTTTTGACAAGATCAGGAAAAAACCATGATCAAGATTCGTTTAAACCATCAAAGGGCTAGTTTTGGGCATTTAACCGCAAGATGCGACTACGGCGTTTATTCATTATTATTTATTTGAGATTGAAGCTGGATTTCACGGGTGCGTGTACTTAGTATCTCAAGATATCGGGGTTGGTTGGATGCATGATTCTTCGAGATCCTTGTTCGAGCTTTTAACCTTTACAATGACGAAGATTTGGATATCCAGTTATTTTTGTGATTCTTCCTTTCTATTACCACAAAATAACTATCACTTTAAGGAGTTAAGTTGTAGTGCTCAGTGTCACTCTAAGTTGTGGATAGTCAAGAGGTGATGAACGTCTTATACTTGATGGTTGGTTGGTTGAAGAGTATAGAGTACTTAGGGATTCGAAGGTGCACAAACTTTCTACACTGCTCTTAGTCACACATTAGTGCACGTTTAAGTCACAGGTTCGGGTTATTTTACTTCAGTCTCAAGTTCGTCTTAGTGGGTTTTCTCCATCAGTAGTCACTACAAAGAGCCGACAAAATGATAATGGGGTCGGTAAAGAATTAGCTGAGAGAAGTATAAAAGAGTAGAGATGTTATCAGCAGTTGATTCTCATGGGATATTTTTAAACTTAATAGAGATTTATGGTACTTCACACTTGATTAATTGGACATACGGGGTTACGCTGCCTCCGTTTTCCATCATAGACATAGTATGTATGCTTCCGATTTCGCGAAGACATCGTGGGGGAAGAGAGTGGATGTTCTTTGTACTTTTTTTACTTCTTTGCGAAAACACTCTTTCTCTATGAGTATCTGCAATCAGGGGGAAGAAATGTGCACATCGGGGACGCATAACAGGTTCACGTGATCGAGCATACAATGTTATGACTACCGGAGAGACGTCTGCAGAGATGATCAGTGGTTCAGTTTTGTGACTTTGGTGTAATCGTTTCAACTTTCGCGGGTTGTGAAGTGTGAAGTAGCCTACATATGTTAGAAAATCTTGCTGATTTCTTGCATGTTACCCCCGAACGGAGTTTCCGCATTGAGTATAATTGTGATTAAGTGACTAGTCAGATTTGCTTGGTGTGGTTTACGGTGTTATCTACAAATTCCGCTGGGTACTTGATGAAGCGAAAAATGTACCGCTTTTAGGGGGTCATTTAAGCCCTAAATCGTATTTATTTGATCAAATATTGCCCTAAATCGTTCCTTTTGTCATTTTAGGTACTTTGGAGAAGAAATCTGGAAAAGGAAGCATTTTGGACGTTTTTGGAGTATAAAAGTGAAGAAAACGACAAAGTCTCAAAATCGGCTGGAAAAGTACCTATGACGGCGTCAAGCACCATTGTGACGCCGTCAATCCTTGACGCGCCAGAGAGGATTTTGGACGATTAAAAGGGGACGGCGTCAAGAAGGCCATCAAGAAACCCTAACCGCGGCGAGGTGACGGCGTCAGCTCTATAACGTGACGCCGTCAGATCTGATTTTCTATATATATTCTCATAATTTTTAGTCATTAGTGTGCAACTTTGTGAGGAGAAACCCTAAGACGATTTTTCTGCTACTTTTAAGGGTTTTATCCCCTTGGATCTCCCATGTTCAATTGAAGATAAGTAATCAATTAATCATTCAATATGTCTATGTGTTGTTTGATTATATCTTGTTCTTGTCTTTTATTTAACATGCTAGGCTAGATTTATCTTGTGTTTGCTTAGATCTAATGAAACCTAACTATTGATTATTGGTTGTTGGTGTGTTATTAATTGTATTGGATGATTGTTTATCGATGTTAGGCTTAAGAAAACTGGCTAACCTCCTATACGGTAACTTGCTTGAACGTCTTAAGAAACATGAACCAATGCGTACTAAGGTTTTTATGGTTGTATTTAATGCATGAGCGAATTCTAGTGATCCCATGTTAGGAGCTTCTTAGCCGGCTCGACATAGGAGTGAAGTTGGAGCTTGTAGAGTTGGGGAAGTACGTACGCCACCCCACGATTGATATTAAGGAATACACCCATCATCCACGCAATTAATACACACTAATCAACCGGTAAAAGATAGTTAGGGAGTAAGGAAATCTAAGTAAACACATTTCTCCCCATATAAGTTCCACGACCTTTTTATTTCCAGTTATTTTATTTTAGTTGCATTTGTAGTTATTTGGGTTAGTTGACTAGCAACTAATTCCGCCCACTCCTTCAAACCCGAGATTTTACTTGCTTTCATAAAATAATAAAAAAAAATACAAAAAGAATCTTCCCTCACCCTTAGACCTACTAGAATAGTTTTTCAATCCTAACGACACTATTCCCCTAGAGAACGATCAATCCCCCGGTACTTGCCACTACACTATACTACATCGGTCAGGTACACTACCTGGTGGGGATTGCAAGCCTCTTGAGATCCCTCGAGAGGTAAAACCTGTTGTAAGGTCGCAAAACCACGCATCAAGTTTTTGGCGCCGTTGCCGGGGAATAGTTATTGTTTAGGTTGAATTTTTATTTTATTATGTCTACTCACTAGATTCCTTTCTAGTGAGATTTTTTATTTTATTTTTCTAGGTTTTCTTTAGTCTATCTATTTTCTTCGTGCTTTTGTTCGTATAAGATTTTCATTGACACTCTTCCGTTCACCATTATGGAGAACGCGAATCCACCATACTACCAACCACGTAATTCACCCACTCCATATGACATCTTGATGTTTAAACAACATAAAGATGAACCTCTCTATGATGCATGGACTCGTTTTAAATATTTACTCCAAAAAGTCCTTCATCATAACTTCGATTCATGGTCCCTAACTCAAATCTTTTACGATCGTGTCGACCGACATGCCCAAAGGGACATTTACTATTTTGCCGGCAGGGATCTTAGGGAATTAAGTGCTGAAGAAGCATGGGAAGCTATTGAGAATTGTGCCCAATATTATTATATAGTAAACAACCCAACAAACATTAATACTAGTCAGTTGACCACAAATTTCAAGGATCATGAAACAAGTTTGTTTGGGGATGAGGGTAGAGTTGAGCCACCTAGCTGCATGTCATGGTTAGGCACTACCATAATACAGGGTGAACACTTAGGTGATCTTGATGTGATGGAGGATCTAGCCGAGCATGATCACATTGATCAAAAAGACCTAGGTTTTATGATTGATGACATTGAATCTCAAGAAACACATGATGAATCTTTTAGGCAATTTGAATATAGCAGTCAGAATATTGAGGATGATCCTTATGATTCGGACATAGAAGTTGAGATGCCTAGAGAAGCACTTGAGATACTAGGGAAAATGTTAGGGTTAGATTCTACTAAAACACATGATGAGGATATAGGTGATCTTGACACAAGGAATGATGAGGTAAGTAACATAAGCTCACTAAGTACACCACAAGTCCTACCATCATTTGAGGCACACACACCACCCGTGACTTACCCAGAAGAAGTAGAAGAGAATATAGGAACCCTAATAGAGGTAGAACCCTTGGACCAAACACAACTAGAGGATATAGGTTTGAATACTTGTAGTCATAACCTTTCTTTTAGTTATATGGAAGTTCCTAGTTTTGATGAACCGGAGCCTCAGCCAAAACCGTTACCTAATCTTCCATCCTTAGATGTGAATTTAGGAATTGAAAAAGGTCCCGATCCACCCATCAAAACAGTTAGTCCGGGTAATGTTAAGATTAAGGTAGTAGACTCTAAGCCTTGTAGTGAGGAAGACAATATAGGAGTGAAAAATGACCTTACATGTCTACATCACCCATTCATGATTGATCACAAGAAACATTATGGGTTTAAACCGGGTCTATTGGGTCAAGATGGATTCCCAATTAGGAGTCTCTCGAAGTTGTTAGAAAATGATCCCTTTTTAGGAGAACACTTTAACTCACCCATTGACCAAAGTGAACTAGGTAAGGTTATAATGAAAGGAGCACACCCCTTTGAGCATATAATTCATCCACCAATCTTTCCTCATGTGGCATACTCCTACCGAGCTGGTGTGTATCGCTACTATCACCCGCACTTAACCCTAAGTGTAGGAAAAACCTCTCCTTTATCCGTTAAATAAGGGCAGAGTCAGGCTCGTGACTCGAACAAAAACAAGCGCTTCTTGGGAGGCAACCCAAGCTTTATTTGCTTTGTGTGTTTATTTATTTGTTTGTTTGATTTTATTTGCTTCCGTATGCATGTTTAATTTTTATTATTATTGATTCATGTTCGAAACTAAATTGTGAAAATGCCTTATCTTGTTTTTAACTTCGTCTTAACTACATATAAATGTATTTTGCAAAAGATAAGTGTAAGGGAAATCCAAATCGGTTTATTAGAACAAATGAACATGAATCATAACAATATTAAATTAACATACATATTAGTAATTGTTTGAGTCTAATGCTTGTATCGAGTCATAATGATATTTTGCAGGATTTCCAGGAAATAAGGATTGAGTTTTTCCAGAAATTTTCCGGAAACTTAACATGAAAAATCTGTCAGATCACTTCTGACGGCGTCAGACCCCAGTCTGACGGCGTTAGGAACAGTTTTCTGGAATTTTTTTTTAAAAGTTTTGTTTTTCTTCCGGAATCATAAAATGCTTTATTAAATCTCTAACTTATAAACTCCAGGAATCTGCAAAATAATCATTCCACAAGCATTATATCCTTATACAGATTTATCCTGCCGATGTTATGCAAGTTTTCGTGTTTGTTTTCTCAGGTTTAACAGGTTATTTTGGACAAGGAGATGTATGTGGAATCTAGCTTTTGGCGCTGCTTTAATCTTGAAGCTTCAACATTACCTTGGAAGAAGATCTAACCATGTTACCTCTTTATCCACCGAGCGAATCAGGGGAGTATTTGATTTCATTCTTTTACCTTATTTACTTTTACATCTTGTTATTTGAACATTGGGGACAATGTTCATCTTAAGTGTAAGGAGGGGTAAAGTACGATACCTTAGAGAATGCTATTACGCTTGATTTTTCGTTTGTTTAATGGTAGATGTGTAATAAAACTGAGAGAAATACCTGTTAAGGCAATTTTAGTGCCAAATTTAAATTTTTTTACAACATATAGGAGTGAAACTTTGGTCTTAATGAGCGTCTCACGGATAGGAGTTATATGACTAGCACAAAACCGTACCACTAAAAAATTTTCCACCCCCAAATATGTGAGTTTCGCCCCTAGAATTGGTAGAAAAAGCATTTATGCTATGATGTGTGTACCGGTAGCACTTAGATTCTAGAACTTGCGTTAGGACCATTCCGAGGCCACAAGTGAGACTACATTCGTGTAGTTAGATTTACTACATGATAAGAGGCATTAGGATTAACCCATTGTTTTACACCTGTGTTTTTGTTATAAGTACATTGGCTACATTGGTCAAGTAATTCTCCCACACCCTTTGCGTGGTACTCATTTTTAGTACACGATACCCCTAGTACACCCCTCAGAGCCTATCTTTTCGTTTCTAACTTTAAGCATTTTACTTAAAGTAAGAATTTGTTTACACCCCACTTAAATGTACACCCAAATCGCCTTAGTCTACCTTGTATGCACTCATTTTTAGTGCATTATTGTGACAACATTTGTTTAAACCCCAAGTTAATTATCTAATTGATTACATGGTTGCTAAGTCAAGTCATATCCTTGTACATATTGTTTTGGGACGATTGGGACTCATGGGTAAAGTACTAGTATAATGGAGTAATGGGGAAGAACAACATTATTACCCCCATATGTGCTAAATATTTTAAAAGTACTCCAAGTGTTTCGATTATCTTAATTCGAGTCGATAGAATAGTTAATTGTAAAGTTATGTAAAAGTTCAAGTGTAAGGGGGATACAACCCCCCTACGATGTATTATTTTGGATGGTAGGGCAAGAGTGTATGCAACAAAAAAAAAACAAAAAAAAAAAAAAAAAAAAAAAAAAAAAAAGTAGAAAAAACATACGGACTACCATCCCGTTTCATTTTATGTTTATTTTATCTTTTTGTTATTTTTTTTCATTAGCTTAAGTCGAGTCTAGTCTTGGCTTAGCAACGCCATATTGTACATGTAATTAATCAAGATCTTTAACTCGCCACCAGTAAAATATCCTTTATCCAACAAAACCGTGTTTATCATATCCCTACACCTAACGTTATAACCCGTTTAAAAGCCCTCTTTGATAGTTTATCTTAGGTGCTTACGCCTAGTGGAGGAGGTTTTTGATCCTTTCCCAAGCCTATGGTAATCTATTTGCTATGACAGGTAGTGAGAGATATTTTTCATTTTCATTTATGAGATATACTTTTATGACACCTGAGAGATGTGAGTATCTAAACATTACTTGTGAGGTGCTAGTGTGTAATCTCCGTGCTTATTATGATTAAAGTGGAACGACTATTTGTTGTAATTACTTTTATATTAGCATTAAATGACCCCTAACTTGTATTTTGATTAGAATAAAAGCGCATTTGCTTGAGGACAAGCAAATCTCAAGTGTAAGGGTATTTGATGAAGCGAAAAGTGTACCGCTTTTAGGGGGTCATTTAAGCCCTAAATCGAATTTATTTGATCAAATATTGCCCTAAATCGTTCCTTTTGTCATTTTAGGAACATTGGAGAAGAAATCTGGAAAAGGAAGCATTTTGGACGTTTTTGGAGCATAAAAGTGAAGAAAAAGACAAAGTCTCAAAATCGGCTGGAAAAGTACCTGTGACAGCGTCAAGCACCATTATGACGCCGTCAACCCTTGATAAGCCAGAGAGGATTTTGGACGATTAAAAGGGGACGGCGTCAAGATGGCCATCAAGAAACCCTAACCGCGGCGAGGTGACGGCGTCAGCTCTATAACGTGACGCCGTCATATCTGATTTTCTATATATATTCTCATAATTTTTAGTCATTAGTGTGCAACTTTGTGAGGAGAAACACTAAGACGATTTTTCTGCTACTTTTAAGGGTTTTATACACTTGGATCTCCCATGTTCAATTGAAGATAAGTAATCAATTAATCATTCAATATGTCTATGTATTGTTTGATTATATCTTGTTCTTGTCTTTTATTTAACATGCTAGGCTAGATTTATCTTGTGTTTGCTTAGATCTAATGAAACCTAACTATTGATTATTGGTTGTTGGTGTGTTATTAATTGTATTGGATGATTGTTTATCGATGTTAGGCTTAAAAAAACTGGCTAACCTCCTATACGGTAACTTGCTTGAACGTCTTAAAAAAGATGAACCAATGCGTACTAAGGTTTTTATGGTTGTATTTAATGCATGAGCGAATTCTAGTGATCCCATGTTAGGAGCTTCTTAGCCGGCTCGTCATAGGAGTGAAGTAGGAGCTTGTAGAGTTGGGGAAGTACGTACGCCACCCCACGATTGGTATTAAGGAATACACCCGTCATCCACGCAATTAATACACACTAATCAACCGGTAAAAGATAGTTAGGGAGTAAGGAAATCTAAGTAAACACATTTCTCTCCATATAAGTTCCACAACCTTTTATAATGCGTGGTTTTGCGATCTTACAACAGGTTTTACCTCTCGAGGGATCTCAAGAGGCTTGCAATCCCCACCAGGCAGTGTACCTGACCGATGTAGTATAGTGAAGTGGCAAGTACCGGGGGATTGATCGTTCTCTAGGGGAATAGTGTCGTTAGGATTGAAAAACTATTCTAGTAGGTCTAAGGGTGAGGGAAGATTCTTTTTGTATTTTTATATTTTATGGAAAGCAAGTAAAATCTCGGGTTTGAAGGAGTGGGCGGAATTAGTTGCTAGTCAACTAACCCAAATAACTACAAATGCAAATAAAATAAAATAACTGAAAATGAAAAGGTTGTGGAACTTATATGGGGAGAAATGTGTTTACTTAGATTTCCTTACTCCCTAACTATCTTTTACCGGTTGATTAGTGTGTATTAATTGCGTGGATGACGGGTGTATTCCTTAATACCAATCGTGGGGTGGCGTACGTACTTCCCCAACTCTATAAGCTCCTACATCACTCCTATGTCGAGCCGGCTAAGAAGCTCCTAACATGGGATCACTAGAATTCACTCATGCATTAAATACAACCATAAAAACCTTAGTACGCATTGGTTCATGTTTCTTAAGACGTTCAAGCAAATTACCGTATAGGAGGTTAGCCAGTTTTCTTAAGCCTAACATCGATAAACAATCATCCAATACAATTAATAACACACCAACAACCAATAATCAATAGTTAGGTTTCATTAGATCTAAGCAAACACAAGATAAATCTAGCCTAGCATGTTAATTAAAAGACAAGAACAAGATATAATCAAACAACACATAGACATATTGAATGATTAAGTGATTACTTATCTTCAATTAAAAATGGGAGATCCAAGGGTATAAAACCCTTAAAAATGGCAGAAAATTCGTCTTAGGGTTTCTCCTCACAAAGTTGCATACTAATGACTAAAAATTGCAAAACTATATATAGAGTTTAGGGGCTGACGGCGTCACGTTGTAGGAGGTGACGCCGTCACCTCGCCGCAGCTAGGGTTCCTGGATGGTCTTCCTGACGCCGACCCTCTTTAATCCTCCAAAATCCGCTCTGGCGCGTCAAGGGTTGACGCCGTCAGAATTGTGCTTGACGCCGTCTCTCTTTAACTTAAACCGTGACGACCTTGATCACCTTAAAGGGTGACGCCGTCAGATTTCCATTGTAAAACTCTCTGGCACGTCACGTGTATTTTGTCATATCCACCTCTTTTGCCAAGCCGTGACGCCGTCAGGAGCAATCCTGGACGCCGTCACATGTACTTTTCCAGCAGCTTTGGAGACTTTGTCGTTTTCTTCACTTTTATGCTCCAAAAACGTCCAAAATGCTTCCTTTTCCAGATTTCTTCTCCAAAGTACCTAAAATGACAAAAGGAACGATTTAGGGCAATATTTGATCAAATAAATACGATTTAGGGCTTTAATGACCCCCTAAAAGCGGTACACTTTTCGCTTCATCAAATACCCTTACACTTGAGATTTGCTTGTCCTCAAGCAAATGTGCTTTTATTCTAATCAAAATACAAGTTAGGGGTCATTTAACGCTAATATAAAAGTAATTACAACAAATAGTCGTTCCACTTTAATCATAATAAGCACGGAGATTACAAACTAGCACCTCACAAGTAGTGTTTAGATACTTACATCTCTCAGGTGTCATAAAAGTATATCTCATAAATGAAAATGGATAATATCTCTCACTACCTGTCATATCAAATAGATTACCATAGGCTTGGGAAAGGATCAAAAACCTCCTCCACTAGGCGTAAGCACCTAAGATAAACTATCAAAGAGGGCTTTTAAACGGGTTATAACGTGAGGTGTAGGGATATGATAAACACGGTTTTGTTGGATAAGGGATATTTTACTGGTGGCGAGTTAAAGATCTTGATTAATTACATGTACAATATGGCGTTGCTAAGCCAAGACTAGACTCGACTTAAGCTAATGAAAATAAAATAACAAAAAGATAAAATAAACATAAAATGTAACGGGATGGTAGTCCGTATGTTTTTTCTACTTTTCTTTTTCTCATTTTCTTTTTTATTTTTTCGATTTTTTATTTTTTTTATTATTTTTTTTTTGACATACACTCTTGCCCTATCATCCAAAATAATACATCATAGGGGCGTTGCATTCCCCTTACACTTGAACTTTTACATAACTTTACAAATAACTATTCTAATGACTCGAATTAAGATAATCGAAACACTTGGAGTACTTTTAAAATATTTAGCACATATGGGGGTAATAATGTTGTTCTTCCCCATTACTCCATTACACTAGTACTTTACCCATGAGTCCCAATCGTCCCAAAACAATATGTACAAGGATATGACTCGACTTAGCAACCATGTAATCAATTAGATAATTAACTTGGGGTTTAAACAAATGTTGTAACAATAATGCACTAAAGATGAGTGCATACAAGGTAGGATAAGGCGATTTGGGTGTACATTTAAGTGGGGTGTAAACAAATTCTTCCTTTAAGTAAAATGCTTAAAGGTCGAAACGAAAAGATAGGCTCTGAGGGGTGTACTAGGGGTATCGTGTACTAAAAATGAGTACAACGCAAAGGGTGTGGGAGAATTACTTGACCAATGTAGCCAATGTAATTATAACAAAAACACAGGTGTAAAACAATGGGTTAATCCTAATGCCTCTTATCATGTAGTAAATCTAACTACATGAATGTAGTCTCACTTGTGGCCTCGGAATGGTCCTAACGCAAGTTCTAGAATCTAAGTGCTACCGGTACACACATCATAGCATAAATGCTTTTCCTACCAATTCTAGAGGCGAACCTCACATATTTGGGGGTGGAAAATTTTTTTTAGTGGTACGGTTTTTGTGCTAGTCATATAACTTCCTATCCATGAGACGCTCATTAAGATCAAAGTTTCACTCCTATATGTTGTAAAAAAATTTAAATTTGGCACTAAAATTGCCTTAACATGTATTTCTCTCAGTTTTATTACACATCTACTATTGAACAAACAAACTCAAGCGTAATAGCATTCTCTAAAGTATCGTATTTTACCCCCCCCCCCCCTTACACTTAAGATGAACATTGTCCCCAATGTTCAAATAACAAGATATAAAAGTAACAAGGTAAAAGAATGAAATCAAATACTCCCCTGATTCGTTTGGTGGATAAAGAGGTAACATGGTTAAATCTTCTTCCAAGAGAATGTAGAAGCTCCAAGACTAATGCATCGCCAAAAGCTTGATTCCACATACATCTCCTTGTCCAAAATAACCTGTTAAACCTGAGAAAACAAACACGAAAACCTGCATAACATCGGCGGGATAAATCTATATAAGGATATAATGCTTGTGGAATGATTATTTTGCAGATTCCTGGAGTTTATAAGTTATAGATTTAATAAAAACTTTTTATGATTCCGGTAGAAAAACAAAACTTTCAAAAATTTCAGAAAATTAAAACCTGACGCCGTCAGTTTGTAATGCCTGACGCCGTCAGAAATGATCTGACAGAATTCTGATGTTAAGTTTCCGGAAAATTTCTGGAAAAACCTATACCTTACTTCCTAGAATTCCTACAAAATATCATTATGACTCGATACAAGTATTTGACTCAAACAATTACTAATATGTATGTTAATTTATTATTGTTACGATTCATGTTCATTTGTTCTAATAAACCGATTTAGATTTCCCTTACACTTATCTTTTTGCAAAATACCTTTATGTGTAGTTAAGACGAAGTTAAAAACAAGATAAAGCATTTTCACAATTTAGTTTTGAACATGAATCAATAATAATAAAAATTAAACATACATACGGAAGCAAATAAAATCAAACAAACAAATAAATAAACACACAAAGCAAATAAAGCTTGGGTTGCCTCCCAAGAAGCGCTTTTCTTTATTAATGAGTCTTGTAGCTAGACTCAAAGTCACGTACATTACGTGACTCCATCATTCATCACGGTTTCGAGGTTCCCCTTTGATTCTCTATCAGAATCACTTTCATAGTAAAGGTATTTCGGGTCCTCGAGATCAAACGAATTGTTTTGGTATTTAGAACTAAGCTCCTTAACATGCTTAAAGAATCCACTCGACAGGTCAAAAGTGTCCTTACATCCTCTTCTCACATCATCATCACATAACACGAGTTGGGAACTTAACCCATCGAGCCCTCCATAATCAATCTCCTTGAATTCTCTCATCTTGTAAGGCGTTTGGTATGAGATTTCCCTAATCCCATCGGTGAAAGTCATGATCCCATTGAGCTCGTCCACAACCAAGCTTGTGGCCTTGCAAAAAGGTGCCCCAAAAACAACTTGTGATAACCTGGGATCGATGTACTTTTCGATATTATCGACGATTGCGAAGCTCATAGTGAATGTCATATTTCCTACAAACACTTGTACATCATCATCTATGCCAATGTCATCCTTCCCTTTATGAATCATCCCCCATCTACAAATGTTATTATAATGAAACAAGGACATCACATTTTTGGGTAAACATGTGTCAATGTAAACATTATAAAAATGCTTGTGACCAATCATGCAAGGTATTTTGAGATTATTCGGATCACGTCGCTTATTTCGGCCAGGCCTTCTACCGTGTAGCCCCCATGTGTTGCAAATTGCTGATGGTTGATACTCATACACTTCTTCACTGCCATCCTGAAAAATCACTTTCCTGACACCATCGGTAAATAATGCACTACTATTATCCTCATCGAGTATCACTCCCGTTGCTTTTATGAATGGTTTGCCTAGAACAAGGCTAGTTAAGGATGGGCTGATGATCGAGTTCATGTTATTAAATACAGTCAGCTCGATATGAAAGAGGAACTTTTCTATCACAATTGGTACCCTCCTTATTACCCTAATGATATTAAACCCTTCATATTTGACCTGTTTGGCGAAGGCTTCGTTATATAGAGAAAGGGATATTGCATTCATAGAAGAGTTGGGGTTTATGTAGGCATCTTTTATAAACTCTTTCCTAGTGGTGCAAGATATCTTAAAGACCCTGGGAGCGCCATCCTCTATTCTCTCTCCAAATCCCATAAGCAGCTTTGCTATGCCCCTCTCAAGTTCCTCCACCAGGGGGCGGTCTAGCAGTCCTGGGAGCCCATGAGGCATTTCGGATTTCTTTTTCGAGCCCTCCTCATCATTCAACTCTCTTGTACTAGAGTTCTTTGGTGAGTTTAGATAGTCGTCGGGCGCCTCGGTGTTCTTTTCGGGAACTTCACCCTTCATTTCATTGTCCACATTCTCGGTTGATTGTTGGTCCAGATTGGGTTTAGGAATAGGTATTGTTGTAATGGTGTTCACGAAGTGGAGTGGTTTTGAAGGGGTATGAGTATCTCTAGTTTCTTTTCCGTTTTGTGATATGTGTTTGAAGAGTTTACTAGGGTGCTTGATTTTTACAGGAGGGGGTGTTTGGTGAGTCACCGTGACAGATTTGATCTCATTAACTCGTGCCAACTCACAAGTTGACCTGCCAGCAATGCGGTCATTGATAACCTTTAACAGGTTATCAACCTTGTTGTTCATATCAACTTGCTGTTGTCTGAATTGATTCTCAATTTTGGAGAGCTGTGTTTCTTGAGAGAGAATGAATTTTTGCAGTGATTCCTCGCGATTTTGTTGTTTATGCATATGCTGACGAGGATAATATTCAGACCAGGTGAGTGGGGGAGAGTCATTGAATGATACGCTTCGAGTTTGGTTCCAACTAAAATTTGGCTTACTCTTCCATGCCTCATACCTATCTTCGGAATTCTTGGGTCCATAATTAGTGGTGAGCCACTTATCTCCCGCCTTACCGATTCGCGAGGATGCGAATTCTTTGAAAGCCTGTTTGGGGAGTTCCATGCAATCATGAGTGTCGTGGGGACCACTACATAATTTACATGAAGAAGTGATTTTGTTCACTTGGCTTGAAGGTTTAGGAGCCTCGTAGGATTTCATAAGAAACTTGACTTGGTCTTCAAGTTCTATGATCCTACGGTTGGAAGTGCTTGAATTGTTCGAAGGCAAAGATATTGCCTTGACCGTTTTATTCAAATCACGGGGGTCACTCCAACTTTCGTTGTCATAAAGAGCAAGATCTTCCAGGAGAGCCCATGATTGTTCCGCACTTAGATCACGTAGCTTACCACCGGCCGATTGGTCAATGGTTTGCCTCGTGGAGAGATTGATGTGGTCATAGAAGATTTGGACTTGGAGCCAAAGTTCTATGCCATGGTGAGGGACTTTTTGGAGTAAGTCCTTGAATCGAGTCCATGCCTCATAGAGGGTTTCGCCTTGACATTGTTGGAACATCAAGATATCATTCCTTAACTTGGTAGTTCTTCCTGGTGGGAAAAACTGAGCGAGAAAACGAGTGGTAAGATCATCCCAAGAGGTGATGGATCCTGCGGGTTGGCGCTCTAGCCATTGACTAGCTTGGTCCCGCAGATAGAATTGAAAGAGACGTAGTCGGGTCGTCTCTCGAGTGGCAACATCAAGGTCTATGGAATCAACGATTTTGAGAAAGTCCTTGAGATGTTGATTAGGATCTTCGGAACGAAGTCCATGGAATGCGCATCCGCTTTGCACCAACCGGATGGTGTCGGATCGCAAGGGAGTGACATTGGCTCCTTGAGTGAGCTCAATGGTGTTTCGATAGCCATGGTGGCTAGGACGGGAGTAGTCTCCTAAGGTACAGGCTCTAGGAGGTGGGTGGGTGTTGTTGTGGTGGTGGGTTGTTGGGATCAAGGATATTACCACCTTCCATGACGTCGGATGGTAATGGTTACGAACAAAGAAACGAAGAAAAAGATAGACTAAAGAAAAACCTAGAAAAATAAAATAAAAATCTCACTAGAAAGGAATCTAGTGAGTAGACCTAATAAAATAAAAATTCAACCTAAACAATAACTATTCCCCGGCAGCGGCGCCAAAAACTTGATGCGTGGTTTTGCGACCTTACAACAGGTTTTACCTCTCGAGGGATCTCAAGAGGCTTGCAATCCCCACCAGGCAGTGTACCTGGCCGATGTAGTATAGTGAAGTGGCAAGTACCGGGGGATTGATCGTTCTCTAGGGGAATAGTGTCGTTAGGATTGAAAAACTATTCTAGTAGGTCTAAGGGTGAGGGAAGATTCTTTTTGTATTTTTATATTTTATGGAAAGCAAGTAAAATCTCGGGTTTGAAGGAGTGGGCGGAATTAGTTGCTAGTCAACTAACCCAAATAACTACAAATGCAAATAAAATAAAATAACTGAAAATGAAAAGGTTGTGGAACTTATATGGGGAGAAATGTGTTTACTTAGATTTCCTTACTCCCTAACTATCTTTTACCGGTTGATTAGTGTGTATTAATTGCGTGGATGACGGGTGTATTCCTTAATACCAATCATGGGGTGGCGTACGTACTTCCCCAACTCTATAAGCTCCTACTTCACTCCTATGTCGAGCCGGCTAAGAAGCTCCTAACATGGGATCAATAGAATTCGCTCATGCATTAAATACAACCATAAAAACCTTAGTACGCATTGGTTCATGTTTCTTAAGACGTTCAAGCAAATTACTGTATATGAGGTTAGCCAGTTTTCTTAAGCCTAACATCGATAAACAATCATCCAATACAATTAATAACACACCAACAACCAATAATCAATAGTTAGGTTTCATTAGATCTAAGCAAACACAAGATAAATCTAGCCTAGCATGTTAATTAAAAGACAAGAACAAGATATAATCAAACAACACATAGACATATTGAATGATTAAGTGATTACTTATCTTCAATTAAACATGGGAGATCCAAGGGTATAAAACCCTTAAAAATGGCAGAAAATTCATCTTAGGGTTTCTCCTCACAAAGTTGCACACTAATGACTAAAAATTGCAAAACTATATATAGAGTTTAGGGGCTGACGGCGTCACGTTGTAGGAGGTGACGCCGTCACCTCGCCGCGGCTAGGGTTCCTGGATGGTCTTCCTGACGCCGTCCCTCTTTAATCCTCCAAAATTCGCTCTGGCGCGTCAAGGGTTGACGCCGTCAGAATTGTGCTTGATGCCGTCTCTCTTTAACTTAAACCGTGACGACCTTGATCACCTTAAAGGGTGACGCCGTCAGATTTCCATTGTAAAACTCTCTAGCGCGTCACGTGTATTTTGTCATATCCACCTCTTTTGCCAAGCTGTGACGCCGTCAGGAGCAATCCTTGACGCCATCACGTGTACTTTTCCAGCAGTTTTGGAGACTTTGTCGTTTTCTTCACTTTTATGCTCCAAAAACGTCCAAAATGCTTCCTTTTCCAGATTTCTTCTCCAAAGTACCTAAAATGGAAAAAGGAACGATTTAGGGCAATATTTGATCAAATAAATACGATTTAGGGCTTAAATGCCCCCCTAAAAGCGGTACACTTTACGCTTCATCAACAACCTTTTTATTTTCAGTTATTTTATTTTATTTGCAAGTGTAGTTATTTGGGTTAGTTGACTAGCAACTAATTCCGCCCACTCCTTCAAACCCGAGATTTTACTTGCTTTTATAAAAATATAAAAAATACAAAAAGAATCTTCCCTCACCCTTAGACCTATTAGAGTAGTTTTTCAATCCTAACGACACTATTCCCCTAGAGAAAGATCAATCCCCCGGTACTTGCCACTACACTATACTACATCGGTCAGGTACACTGCCTGGTGGGGATTGCAAGCCTCTTGAGATCCCTCTAGAGGTAAAACCTGTTGTAAGGTCACAAAACCACGCATCAGTACTTAAAATTTCAAAAGTTAGAAGACATGTTAACTACATCAAAGTTTCGAGTTTGGTGAAGATGGTTGTCAGTTTGGGGGAAGCTAATTCAAAAACTTCACCAAAAAGAAGTGTACGAAGAAGCTGCTAAAGACATGCAGCATGAATTGGGGGGAAGTTAATCTAGTTCATGCATGTTACATCGTTTGCCCACAAGTGAAGAAAATTTCTCAAGCCGAGGTACAAGATGAAGACAAAGAGCGTAAACTACAATCATCCTCAGCACTTTAAGAGCTTATGAAGACTTTATTTTACTTATATTTGTACTTGTAGGAAATGTTGTAAGTAATCCCTTATGTCGTCCCATTGGGGGAAGATTGTTGAGATCGCTCCTAAAATGTAAATGGAACGACATTCAAGGGATTACATTAGTTATATTGTAAGCCAGATACGCAGGTACTAAAAGCATCAATATTATAAAGTGGTACATATGTTAGGCTATATATACCCCTCCATACTTCCATGGAGGGCTGATGCTAAGTGTGTAACTTATCCTTTTCATTATTATCAATAAAACACCTAGTTATCCTTTCTCTCTCTAACTATGGCTACACTCTCTCTCTAACTATGGCTACTCTTTACTTCCATAATCCCCGACCTCCCGATCCACTAAATCAACATATTGTTGATCCCAGCAATATACTTGATCGAATCCCTTAGCTTGAAAAGGTTTAGTTATCTTAGATAAATCTAAAACAACTAAGTATAGAAACTGTCTTTGAAGTATATCTTACCTCGAGTCGTGACTAAACACAATGCGAAATCTTGTATTTGATCTTAAGAAGAACTTTATATTAAATTATCAGTAAAAAATGAATATCAAACAAAACACTTCAATATTATTAATAATACGAATACTCAAAAGTATTAGGGTTTACAACCTTGAAGTATATAAAAGAATCGTAAGAATCGTATCAATCTCTATGCCCTAGGACCTCCTTTTATAGACTAAGGAGTCCTAGTCGACTTAACATTACTTGCTATACAAGATAAATCTCTATAGAATCTTTTCTATATTTATCTAACCAACTATACAAGTTTATCTCATAAGCAGTACAAACTAAACACTCTAGCAGTTGTATCTCTAACTCTAGCATTCGTATTCTGATAGCAGTTGTAACTCTGAACTGGCAGCAATAACATTTAGGGCTTGTTTGTTAATTTTTTTTTATTAAGTCTATTTTTAATTAAGAGATGACTTAATGCAGACAACCTCAGTTTAATTACTTAATATTTTCAGTCATCTTTCTTTATTAAGTCACAAACAAACAGTTTTCATATGACTTAATTAATTCAGTTTTTTTCATATTAAGTCAATTAAGTCTATATCAAACACCCCCTTAGTCTACCAGTAGTAACCACTTAGTGTATTTTCTTGAACATCATCAGCAACACTAGCAGTAGTAAAATATACAAGCAGTTGTAATCTTTGTAACTAGCAGTAGTAATAACTTAGAGCATTTCTTGTATAAACCATTAGGAGTCTTAACCATGCAAGCAGCAGTAACTTTAAAACCCAACAATCCTCTCCTAAACTTGATATTTTCCCCTAAAATCATCAAGTTTCAATCATAGATTAAACAAACATTAGGAGGATGCTTCCAAACAATTAATTATGTTTCTTATCCTTGGGTGCTAGAATTTTTTCCATCTTTTTGAGTAGTTGATATGCTGTTTCATCATAAGGATACTGAAGTTGGAGTCTTCTATTTCCATGTAGCATTTGATGTACAATAGCCTTCTGATATTGTAGAGGATAATCCTTTTCTACAAGCATGTAAATTGACATACCATGTACATCCAAAACATGAACTCCACAAGACTGAAAAATTTTCCACTGTAGAACTGTGTTGTGTTTTAGATTTCTCCACTCCTCATCCTCATGATGTGGTTCAAACATCACTTTCAAATATCTCCATATGACTCTATCATAAATTTGTTCACAGCTTCCATAGAGTCACCATATCTTCTCTATCAAAATATTGAACCATCTGTAGAAAACTAACAAACCTCACAGATTTTCCATCAGCTCTCTTGATATCCCAATATGCTGTCTTACCATGTATTCCTGAAGTAAAAGCAATAATTGGAAGTTTGACACTGAGAGGAACTGCATCCATGACTTCTTCTTCATTGACTAATGCAAGTTCTGTATGAGCTTGCATTTGTACTTTATCACTTTCATTTTCTACATCAGCTTTCTGTTCATGTTTTTGCTCACTCTGCTCTTGCTCTGCCTTATGCTTTGTTTCTGCCTGCACTTTTTGTTCATATTTTTTCTTTTTGCTTCTTTGCTTAACTAGCTCTTCTCCTGTTCTTTTAGAACTCCTCCCCACCTCTTTAGTCTCCATAGGTACAAACCTCTCAGTCTTTCTCTTGGCAATGTTGTACAGTTTTTCAATTTTGCCATCATCAAAATGTGCTAACACTTTTTGTTGCCAATTATCCATATTTTTTAGGTATGCACACAAGATAGATCTTCTTTGTGCTTTGGTGGGTGGCTTGTTCTTTTTTGCTGCTAACCTTTGTGCTGCATAAAACTTCTTCCTTTCTTCAATAAGCTCTTTCAACATTCTAGCTCTTTCATCAATTGAATACTGCTCTTGTTCTTCTTGTGTGAGCTTTTGGGCAAGTTCCCAATCAGTATCACACTGGGCTCTTTCTTCATCCCATGCAGCAATCAATGCTAAAGTCTTAGCTTCTAGCAGCAATTTTCCTTTGTTCCAAAACTTTCTTAATTTCCTCAGCAAACTCTGCAGCTAATTGTTCTGCAACCTCTGCATCAAGTTGCATTTGTTTTATTTTTGAAATTGGTTCCTCCACAGGCTCTTCAATAGCTTTGCCTTTGCCTTTGTCTTGTGGAGGTGGTTGTGTAGCTTTTGGTGTAGAAGATGGCTCTCTTATAACAACACCTTTGACTGGTGGTTTGGATGTCTTCAATTCTATCATTGCATGAGCCAAAATACTTTCATCATCCATAACCTCAGCAGTAGAAACTTGTTGTTCAGCAGTAGAAACTGTTTCTTTGTCAGCAGTAGTAACTTCTAGTGTAGCAGTAGAAACTTTTTCACTAGCAGCAGTAATTTTCTTACTAGCAACACTAACATCTTTACCAGCAGCACTATCAACCTTAGCAACACTATCCAACACCACTTCATTTCCCTGAGTATCAGCAACCACAAACTCATTTTCATCACTCTCTGCACCAATGCTTATGTCTATTCCAAATCCAGCACCCTCATTATCCTTAGCCTCCCCTAAAACTTAGCTTTCATTCCTCCTCTATTTGGGAGCATTCTCCCCCAAACTGATAGCCTCAGAAGAACTAATCCTTTGAGTTGTGCCCACCTTATGTACTCTTTTTAATTTTGGAGCTCTTGACCTTTTGATACCTTCTAAGAATCTAACCCTTCTCTTCAAAGATTTGATTTCACCACCTTGAGAAGCAGTCAGTTGTTGTAGATCAAGAACTTGTGCAGACAGTTTGGTACAAGTTACCATCAATTCCTTAAGTAGTTCAATTCTATCCTTGCCACTTCGGCTTGTGTTACCTAGCCCTAGAGGTGGATCACTGGAAGTGTTAAGCTCAGCCTCAACCCTAGGTTGAGCATCTGAACCCCCCCATATTAGCCATTTGACTGGGTCCTTCACCTGAATCAGTTCCATGGGAACCAGACTCATTAGAAGTTGTCTTGGTTTGGGTCTTATTGATGGTACCACTGCCCACTGGCCTGTGCTGCTTCTAAGCTAGACACAGTAGTGGCAGCCCTTATCAACATGTCATTCTCCACTCCAATGACAGCCTCATCTGCAACAATGTGAGTAGAACCACTAGCCTGAGGTAGCTCAGTGTTCTGTGAATGAGTCCTACATTTTTATGTCTTTTGAGATTGTTGTGATAATGATGCCAAAAGTGTGGTTGTGTGATGGGTAACAGCTGGGATTGCTGAACCTTCACCCTGAGTTTGTCTAGCAAGTTCCAACATTGTAGCAAACAATGGTGTAACTTTGCCTGAAAAATATTTTACATCCCTCATCATGTTAGTGAAAACCTTGTTAGTAAGAGAGGGAGTGCGATAAACATTTTTATGACTTTTCTTTTTAACAAACTGATTGTCCAAAAAGAGTTGTAAAAACCTTGGATAGATAAAATATTTGCTTGAAAAACTATCCAAGTTCTTAACCATATTGTCAAAAATTAATTTAGAAAAATTAAATCTTTTATCATTATCAGCCAAACAAATTATAGCAGATGCCAAATTGCTACTGAATTCATTCCAACCAGTGGTCTTTGGAGTAAGACATACTAAAACAGTATGGATTAAGAATTTCCACTGATGAGAGAAGTTTCCTTTGTAAAATTTTAAAGCATCATTTTTCCTCTCATATCCCATCTGTGAAAGTTTTTCAAAAATTGTAGCATTAGGAAGATTCTCAATTCCATTAGCATCTCCTAGATGAAGATCTCTTCTAATAGATGCCTCATTAATGAGTATCTTCTGCCCATCTACAAGGGCATGAATTTGTACTTCCCCATTAGGAGTTTCGACCTTAGCAAACAACCAAAACTATATAATGTTCGAAACATATATAGTAGATTTTACTGTTAAAGCAAACCTTAAATAGCTTGCATTAAGAAAATCAATAATTTTAGTAAAATCTATAGACTCTTTAGGTTTTTCTAAAAATGCAACATTATTGTATGGTTTAGTAAAAGTTAAGTGCGACATGATGATTTGATTTTGGGGTTTTTCGATTTGTTGATAAAAATTGAATTAGGGTTTAGATGAGAGTGAAGTATGTGCGCACGAAACTGATTATGTGAATCAATTGGGGGATTATACCCTTAAGTGAAAAGTTACATAATCATACCCAGCACTCTAAAACCTAGCAGTAGAAACCTAGAAACACTGAGTTAGACTTAGCAGCACTAACTTTTAACTAAAAAAAATTTCTCAGCAGTATTTTCCCAATATTTTTTAAAACAATACTGCACTCAGATATTTTGAAGGGATTAAGTGTAAAGGAAGACACTTAATCATTTTCGGTTTCATTGAACCTCTGGCTGTGTAAGAACCAATGATGTCAGTATAAATACTGCCTGTGATCAGATAGACTCATTAAAAGAGCCTTCTTGACAGGTTTTCCAGCTCGTGGCAGGTGTTGCCTCTAACACAAATGCATTAGATTTACTTTTGCTCGCTGTTCTCTATACCAAATGTCCTTAGACTAGTCACACTATCATTAGAATATGATAGAATGGTATAGAGTGAGTTAGCTCAGTTACTATCTGACTAACTATTGCCATCAATACATGTTCAAAATATCATAAATTGATTTCAAGAAAGAGATTTTAAAGAATCTCCCAACTCAGGTTTAAAACCTTTATCAAGTGATCCCTAAACTCTGTCTATCATTAATCAATTATGAATGCAAACTTTCCACCACATTTGCTTCTCACACAGCACAAAATCCAAATATGTTACTTTGCTTATTCTGCAAGTATTAGTCCAAAACCAAGAAAAACACAAGCAATAACACTTTACACCATCTAATTATACTCAACAGTTGTTCAGAAAAACTAGCAGTATTAACTAGCAGTTCTAAGTATAACTAGCAGCGTTAACACAACAGTTTTAAGTAGACTAGCAACACTAAGTATACTTAGTAGCAGAAACAATTTACTGACCTAATAACAGTACTAATCCTTTCAAAACTTTACAAGAACACAAAGAGATAAGAATTTTCAAAGATTTATCATTCCAATACTGACAACCAAAAATTGAAATCTACCCATATCGAAAGCTTTTGTGATCAAATCTACAACATTATTATCAGTATGGATTTTAACAATTTGAATTAACTTTTTTTCATAACAATCTCTTATAAAATGATGTCTTATCTCAATATGTTTTGTTTTTGAGTGATAAACAGGATTTCTTATAATGCACATAGTACTGCTATTATCAATATATATTTTTGTATGCATAAAATTGTACCCATAATCTAGCAATTGATTCTGAATCGAGAGCACTTGTCCACAGCAACATGAAGCAGCCACATACTTAGCTTCTGTTGTGGAATTTGAAACCATAGTTTGTTTCTTGCACTGCCATGAAATTAATCTGCATCCTAGAAATTGACAACCTCCTGTTGTTGATTTTCTATCCAAGCTAGCTCCAGCATAATCACTATCAGTGTATGCAACCAAGTCAAAAGGTGAATCTTTTGGATACCAAAGGCCCAATTTGGGTTGAGCTTTCAAATATCTAATTTTTTTTTTCATAGCATTAAGATGTGAAACTTTTAGTGTGACTTGATATCTTACACAGGCACACACTGCAAACATAATTTCAGGTCTTGAAGCTGTAAGATACATCAATGAACCAATCATTGATCTATATAAGTGAACATCAACTTCTTCACCATCTTCATCTTTGAGCAGGAGCTTGGAAGTTTCCATAGTTGTCTTTGTAGGCTTCACATCAGTAAATCCAAACTTCTTCAAAATTTCAGCCACATACTTATCTTGACTGATAAATATGTCATCTTCCTTTTGCTTCACTTGTAACCCTAAGAAGAATGTAAGTTCACCCATTGAACTCATCTGAAACCTTTCATGCATTAGCTTTTCAAATTCAACACATAAAACCTTGTTTGTTGATCCAAAGATAATATCATCAACATAAACTTGAACTAACAAGATATCATCTTTGTGTCTTCTGATAAACAAAGTTTTATCAATCTTCCCTCTACAAAAACCATTGTCCAACAGATATTTTGACAATGTGTCATACCAAGCTCTGGGAGCTTGATGTAAACCATATAGTGCCTTCTCCACCTTGTAAACCTTGTCAGGAAAATTAGGATCTTCAAAACCAGGTGGTTGTGAGACATAAACTTCTTCTTCAATAGTCCCATACAGAAAATCACTTTTCACATCCATTTGATACACTACAAAGTCTTTGTATGAAGCATAAGCCAAGAATAATCTTATAGCTTCAATTCTTGAAACTGGAGCAAATACTTCATCATAATCAATACCTTCTTCTTGAGTGTATCCTTGAGCTACTAACCTTGCCTTGTTTCTAATCACAATGCCTCTTTCATCCTTTTTGCATCTGAAAACCCACTTAGTACCAATTGCCCTCTTCCTATTAGGCAAATCTACCAGAGTCCAAACTTCTTGAAGCTTGAATTGTAGAAGCTCTTCTTGCATAGCTTCCACCCAACTTGGATCCTGTAAAGCTTTATGTGCATTCTTGGGTTCTATTTGTGATAGAAAACAAGCAAATAAACAGTTTTGAAGGTCTTTGTGACTATTTCTTTGATGAAGGGATCTAGCAAAGAAACCTTGTTCCTTTAAATCCTTTATCATTCTTGTTGTTTGAACATCAGATTTTGGCTCTCCAATGATTTGTTCCTTAGGATGATTCTTGTGAATTCTTGTAGTTGGAATAGGACTGACAGGAACTACATCTTCCATATTGGTTAATTCAGCCTCTGCACCAAGTACATCATCATTAGTATCAGGATATATTTCTTCCAATGGAGGCATGTTTGGATCATCTGGATATACATCATCATCAAAAGATATGCCTTCCTTGTCAGCAACATTAACACTTGGCTTAGCAGTATTAACAGAGTTAGTACTGCTAGTGTTAATTTCTTCATTGGCAACTTTATCTGATACATCATCCTTTTCTTGTTCATTAGTCTGCTTTTCTACATTAACCACTAAATTATCAGAAGATTTTACACCATCTTCTTTATCATCTTTTGGATCTTCAGCAAGATCATCTTCTTGTGAACTCTTTGACTCTTGGGTTGAGAAAGGTGGATCAGCAATCCAAATAGGCAGCAAAATATAATCTTTGGCAGGTCTTGTCTCCTTACCAGCTTGACCTACATCATTACTTGCTTTTGTACCTGCAAAATTGTTAGACTCTATACCTGCAACAACTGGCTCATAATTCATAGTCTTGGTTAGTGAATCAATATCAAATAGCCAGTTTGGTCCACTCCCTGCAACATTAGGTGTACTCTCACTAAACCTAACATGCAAGTTCTCTTCCACTTTCCTGGTCCTACTATTGAACACTCTAAAAGCTTTGCTATTCATTGAGTATACAACAAAGAATCCTTCATCATCCTTGCCATCAAACTTGCCTAAGTGATCTATGGTATTCAAGATAGTAACAGGACACCCAAATGGTCTTAAGAAATCTAGCAATGGTTTTCTACCATGTGAAAGTTCATAAGGGGTCTTGTTGTTAGGCTTAACTACTTTACTTCTATTCTGCACATAACAAGCAGTATTAACTGCTTCAGCCCAAAAAAGTAGTAGGTAATTTAGAATCAGCTAACATTGTTCTAGCAGCCTCAATTAGTGTCCTATTCCTCCTCTCAGCAACTCCATTTTGTTGAGGAGTTCTAGCTACACTATACTGTCTCTCAATACCTTTCAAATCATAAAACTGGTTTATATCCCTATTCTTGAACTCAATTCCATTGTCACATCTTATCACTTTAACCTTATAATTTACTAGATTTTCTACCCTGATTTAAAAGCCTTAAGGATTCCACTGGTTTCATCCTTAGATGCTAGAAAGAAAACCCAAGTAAACCTACTATAAGCATCTGTGACAACTAGGCAATACATCCCTTTCATTAAACTTTTTACAAATGTTGGTCCAAATAAATCCATGTGCAACATATGTAAAGGCTGACTTATAAAGTTCACTGCTTTCGTCTTACAAGAAGCTCTGTGTTGTTTTCCCTTCTATCAAGCAACACAGATTTTAGTATTTTCAAAAACTTTTGAAGGTAACCCTTTTACAAGGTTTCCTTTAACCAATTTATTCATTGTTTTGAAATTTAAATGTCCAAGCCTTCTATGCCAAAGCTTAGATTCATCAGATGTGGCCTTTGCAAAGAGAAAAGTTAAATCTCCTTTGGGAACCATATTCTTTAAATCAACACTGTATATGTTGTCAGTTCTAGGAACTTTAAGCAAAACATGACTTTCATCAGTCAACTTAAAGTCAGGAGATAATACAAAACATTCAGTGTCAGTAAAAAGAACACTATTCTTTTTGTCACACATTTGTGAGACACTAAAGAGATTAAACTTAAGCTCTTTTACAAAGTACACATTATCAAAATCTAATTTACCAGTTTTTATTGTACCTTTGCCTGTGATTTTCCCTCCTTTGGGATTACTCCCAAAAGCAACATATCCTCCATCAATTTCTTCAAAATCTTCAAGATAGGACATCTTTCCAGTCGTGTGCCTTGAGCATCCACTGTCAAATACTCCTTTATCTTCTAATTCCACCTGTGGATTTCCCTGCACATAAAGTAAGAAAATCAGTTCATTTTGGGGACCCAAGCCATTACTGACTTGGATCTGCCTTGTGCATCAACATAATCATACCTCTTTAAAACTATGGATGCACTACTGTTTCTGGAAACATGATTTAAAACTTTAACTTTTGGTTTCCAGACCCAACAAGCTGAGGCCTTAACAGCATAAAAATGATTTCCCAAAACAGTATCAGTTACTGCTTTTGGCTTAGCAGTAGAAACTACTGCTTTTGCCTTAGCAGCGCTAATTGTTGTATTCTTTTGAATGGGCCTTTTTACAGTTGAATGTGCTTTATTTGAAAACTTTGAGAATTTTTTAACACCATTCAATGTTCTTTTTAAGTTAGCAGTATTAGTTACTACTGCTGGTTTAGAAATATTTTGTTTGGCAGTTTTAACTGATACTAAACCAGATCTCATTTGTACTGCTGTTGGAACCATGTTTCTTTTAGCATGTGGGTGAGTATTTTTAGAAAAACTTTGATGATTCACCCTCCTAGCATAGTTCCAAACAGGCTTTTGAAAGTAAGAACAATTTTCCTTTAAATGCTCAAAACTACCACAGTGATAACAAGCCTTGTTAAACATCACAAAGTCACTTCCTAATCTTTGTGACATCATGTTATTCCAATTTCTATGGTTACCTCTAGGCCTGTTAGTGTACTCCCTAGGTTGCTCAGTGTATTCAACAATTTTCCTAGACACCTTATCACCAAAACTAGGTTTGACAAACTTAACTTGTTCAACACTAGCTTTAACTTTTATACTTTCAACCTTAGGTTTAGTCTTCACCTGTTCCTCATCATCATCAGACACCTAATCTTCAATGATAGGTGCATCAGAATATGTCTTTTCAACCTTAGGTTTCTCCTCATTAGACTTACTATTTTCTCCTAAAGGCTTAGCATTAGACTCAACTAAACAAGAAAATTCAGGTATAGGAGGTACATACTTTCCTTTTATTGAGGAAGAGACTTCATTATAACCTATACCACTACCTATCCTTATAAGTTGACACTTAATTGTCTTATTTACACTTTCAGATGCAAATTCAAGCTTATTTACCTTAACTTAATGTTTTTCTTTTTCCTGATAAGTTGCATCTTTTTCTTTTTGAGCCTTTTCTAACCTTTTAGTAAGTTCTTTAATGACATTCTCTTTAACATAAAGCTTACCTTCAATAACATTAACTTTCTCTACATACTCTGACTCATTCTGTTTAAAAAATTCAAGTCTTTCCTCAACAGATTTTAAGCCTACTTTATAGCCTAAATTATCTAACTTTAACTTCCTTACATCTTCTATTCGTTTTTCATTCCTAGACTTAAGTTCCTCAATAGTATCTAAACAAGATTTATAAGAACAACCAGAATCATTAGATACCTCAGAATCAGAACTTGATGAAGAAGAGTAAGCCATAAGTGCAAAGTTTGGTCCTTCAACTGCTTGATCACTCCAGTCATATCCTCCTAAACCATCACAAGACACCAAAGCTGTAGAAGTCTTAAGTTCCTCAGACACAGCTTTCCTTGAGCTCTCTCCATTCTTGTAGTCTTGGCTCCTTGGTGCCCTGCATTCCCTTGCAAAATGTCCCTTCCTGTGACAGTTGTAGCATTCAATCTTGGATTTATCAAAACCCATGTTATCCTACCCATTGACCTTGAGGTTTCTTTTAGTCTTCTTTAAAAATATTCTTGCCCTCATTGTCAACATTTCCATCTGCCACTCCAAAGTCCATCTCTTCAAGATCATCTGGATGAATCTGTTCCAAATCTTCATGCATAATATGAGGACTAGTAGATTGACCAGCTAAGAAAGCATAGATAACAGCATCACTCAAGTTATCAAGGGTTGTAGACCCAGCACCATTAACTTGTGTGCCAGCAGTACTAACTCCATGAGCAATATACTTGATCGAATCCCTTAGCTTGTAAAGATTTAGTTATCTTAGTTAAATCTAAAACAACTAAGTATAGAAACTGTCTTTGAAGTATATCAAACACAATGCAGAATCTTGTATTTGATCTTAAGAAGAACTTTATATTGAATTATCAGTAAACAATGAATATCAAACAAAACACTTCAATATTATTAATAATACGAATACTCAAAATTATTAGGGTTTACAACCTTGAAGTATATAAAAGAATCGTAAGAATCATATCAATCTCTATGCCCTAGGACCTCCTTTTATAGACTAAGGAGTCCTAGTCGGCTTACAATTACTTGCTATACAAGATAAATCTCTATAGAATCTTTTCTATATTTATCTAACCGACTATACAAGTTTATCTCATAAGCAGTACAAACTAAACACTCTAGCAGTTGTATCTCTAACTCTAGCAGTCGTATTCTGATAGCAGTTGTAACTCTGAACTAGCAGCAGTAACATTTAGTCTAGCAGTAGTAACCACTTAGTATATTTTCTTGAACATCACCAGCAATACTAGCAGTAGTAAAATACACAAGTAATTGTAATCTTTGTAACTAGCAGCAGTAATAACTTAGAGCATTTCTTGTATAGACCATTAGCAGTCTTAACCATGCAAGCAGCAGTAACTCTAAAACCCAACACATATTAATCACACAAGACATATATTCTAGAGAGAGAAAGTAAGTAGAGAGAGAAAGTGAAAGGAACTTGTGTAAAAGAGATGAATATGAAATAACAAGAACCAGCACCCTCCTTGGAGGGTTTACAAAGTATTTATAACCCTTTAGGTAGGGCATCATGCTCATGGGTTTTTCTAACAAATGTATTAAGGTTAGGGCATCAGTATTTATAACCCTTTAGGTAGGGCATCACCATTCAGTCCAAAACATAAAGCACTTGTAATTCCTTGGTGCTTATCATCCATTCCTGCAATTGTTAGTCCACAAACAAGGAAACAAAGTGCAAAGCACTTGTCTCACAACATAACAAGCATATGACTAACAATGCACATAGAAAGAAAAATTAATTTCCTTGTGGTACCCAAGCCATAACAGACTTAGGCTTGCCTCTTGCATCAATATAATTAAATCTTTTTAGAACATTTGGAGTACCATTAGATTGAAGTGGTCTCCAAACCCATGATGCAGATGCATTAATACCACTTCCCAAATTTCCCTTAGCAGTGTTTTTAAAACTGCCAGTATTAACTGCTTTCCTAACAGTATTAACTGCTGGGTTTGCAGTTGCAACCTTAGGTTTCCAAACTTGTTTGTTTACAACTGCTATGTTGTTAAAGGGCCTTTTAACAGTTGTTGGTGCTGATTTAAAAAGAGTTTTTGCACCTTGAACTGTTGGTCTTGGGTAAAGAGTCTTATTAGGTCTGGCATTATGAATTTCTGGTCTAGCAGTATGAACTGCTCTTGGTCCAGACCTTAAAAGAACTGATCTAGGTATCATTCTAGCATTTTTTGGGTGAGTAGGAGGTTTTACTGAGTTCACCCTAGGACTTGAATACCTAGTTACCCTATTGTTGCAATAAAATGCAAGATGGTCAAAGCTACCACATGTGAAACAAGCTTTCCTAACACAGACAAAGTCATCACCTAGTTGGTGAGACTTAAGGTTGTTCCAATTCCTTTGGTTACCTCTAGGCTTGTTTATGGTTCTATACATTTCAGCATACCTAACTGCTGGTTTAAATGGTTTAGCATTTGATCTAAGCTTAACAGTCTCAGGTTTGACCACTTTGGGAACTTTTGGTTCCTCTACCTTAACATTAACAGGCTTAACCACAGCCTGATCATCCTCATCATCATAAGTCCAGTCCTCTATGGTTGGAGCATCTGAATCCTTAGCTGAGGACACCTTATCCTCAGAAAGTGAGGCATCACTTGCACTCTCATACACAGGTTTATCAACTACATTCTCTTTAGGTTGAGGACCATATTTAAGCTCAGGTAGTTGAAATTCAGGGAGTCCTGTGTGTTCTAGGTCTATGCCTGGGGGTGCTGGAATTCCCCTATAAGGAGGTGGAACAGACTTATACCCTAGGCCTGACTTAGTTTTGTTTAATATTTGACATTCAATTATCTTTTGAACACCTTTTGATGTGTATTCTAGTGTGTCTACACTCATTTGAATGTTCTCCTTGGCTTTCTTAACCTGTTCCAGTTCATGTTTCAACACACTAATTTCATTTTCTCTAAAAATTAAGTCTCTCTTAAGTATAATCATATCATCAGAAAACTTAGACTCATTGCCTTTATAATGAACAATTTGTTCTTCTAACACAGCTAAAGCCCTTTTATGATTTGCTAAATTAAAACTAGTCTGGGTTAGCTCTATTCTTTGTTCTTCATATCTTTTCTTAAGAGTTTCTAGATCTTTTAATGCATCACAAGATTTAGAACACTTAGAAACATGTACCACAGAGTCTGAAAATGCCATGAAAGCCATCTCTGTAGATGCTTCTGCTTCCTCCTCTGCAATGTAGCTCCAGTCAAATCCTAAGCCATCAATGGCAACCATAGCCTTTGAGCTTGAGTCTGTAACCTCCACAACTCTTGATTTGTTTTTAAAGCCTCTGCTCTTGTCATCTTGTTGTCATGGCAATCTGCACTCCCTTGAATAATGACCTTTCTTATGGCAATTATAACATTCAATCTTTGACTTGTCATACCCAGCAACAACATTGCTGTTAATGATTATCTTCTTGCCTGTCTTCTTCAAGAATCTCTTAGCCCTCATGCTAAGAAGAGAGAGCTGTCACTTGATATCCATCTCTTCAATATCATCTTCATCAATCTCTTGAAGGTCTGCACGAGTCAGCATACTTCCATTGTGCTGAGTAGTCAGAAATGCACAATAAGTATTCTCATCCAAGAGTCCATTAGTACTGCTTGAGGTACTAGCAGTACCAATATTTGAACTAGCAGTACCAACTGCTCCAGCAACTTGCACTTCTTCCACTTGGCTTGAGGTACTGGGAGTTGACACAAAAGCCAAATTTCCAGAGCTTGAGCTTGTTCCAGCAACCTTCTTAACATCTTGCTCCACTATCTTGAAATTGCTATACAAGTCCATCAGACTCATAGAATCTATGTCTGGCTTGTTCTTCCAGACAACTACATGCATAGCCCATTCAGATGGTAAACTTCTTAGGAATTTTGAGTTGAGATCTTCCTGAGGTATCTCAATTCCTAGAACAACAAGTTGACTTACTAGCTTTTGAAGCCTGTTAAACATATGATCTAGTGACTCATTGCTTGTAGCTGAAAAGTTCTCAAATTGTTGCTTGAGTAATGTCTTCTGAGTTTTCTTGGTGGCTTCATTCCCACCATATCTGGCAACAATGGCTTCAAATAGAGTCTTGGCACACTTGAATTTACTGAAGTTCAGTAATTGATCATTAGGAATAGTCAGTAGTAGCAAGCTTCTTGCTTTCAGATCATTCTTGTGTTGTGCCTTTTCTTCACTAGTAGTTGGCTTTGTCTGCACCGTTGTTTCAGTCTTACCTTCAACAACAGTCGTTGTGGTTGTGGCTTAAAAGAATTACCTTCTTCTATGATCTCCCAAAGTGCATAATCCTGCACTTGAAAAAATTGCTCAATTCTTAATCGCCACATATCGAACTCATTGGGTTTAAGCATTGGTAGCTTAGCAGCAATGTTGGTAGAAGATGTTGTCTCCATGTCCATCTTTTCTTCTAAATCAAAAAGTATCAACCTGTCTCTGATACCACTTGATAGGATTGATTATACACTTAGGATGTTACTCCTGTTAACGTGTATGTGATACTCTGAGTTGATATAACCAAGTATGCGGAATCTACTTTGTTATACTTAGAAGAATATTTAAGTGATTGATATAAATAGCGTATGAACAAGAGACAATTGTGTAACTTCGAATGATTCAATATTATTAATTCAATAATATGAGTGATCTTCTATCACTAGGGTTTACAACCTTGAATCTTAACAAAACGATACGTACATAAACTTTAACCTAGGCAATCCTTTTATAGACCAAGGATTCCTGTACAAGATAACTATAATCTATACCAATAGGATATACACAAAATCCTTTCTATAATTATCTACTACACGTTTACAAAAATCATAAGCAGTACTAACTTTCTAATGCGACCGTACTAACTGACTTTGTACTGTCAGTGTTGTCTTCAATCTCTTCAGCAGTACCAACTTATATACTAACAGTTCCAACTGTTAACCTTAATTCCCAACACTACTTGTATTCAGTTTGTAAAACTAGCATGTATCTCCCCCAATAGGTTTATAAACAGTTTAAGAGTTAAAGTGGGGCTATGAACTCACCGATAGCAAAGTGAACGATCAAAGTGAACGATCAAAGTGAACGATCAAAGTGAACGATCAAAGTGAAGTAGCGAAGAATAAACCGCAAGAATCCTACGAGCAAACTAGATATATATACGCGTGTCTTAGTTTCTAAAAATAATGATGCAATTATGTCTATACGCTATATAGGTTATAATCTCAACTATACTTGGTACATAATATCTAATTAATTGTCAAGATTTAATTTCGCATTTTAAAATGACTACAAGTGTGAAAAATATATTTCTTACAAAATTTCTAGTATTAAGTCTATTTTTGTCCTCAAGTCCAAAATAAGTCTTAAAGGTTCAATTAAAGTCTAAGGGTTCAATTTTTGTCAAAGGGTTCAATTTTTAGTCAAAAAGTTCAGATTAAGTCTAAAGTTTCAAAATATATTAGACGGTTCAAAAATAAAACTTAAGGGTCCAATTACATAAGTTATTAATCTTTTCATACTTTTTAATCACAAAGCTGATGGAATTTTTATAAACTTGTTTACTTTCAAAAATTCATTAGTCGCAAACCGTAAGTCGAAAGATTATGTTCTTTATATCCCTAGTTTTTTTTTAATTCCCTAGTTTACTGTAAAAATAAGTTTACTCAAAAATTTGCAGGTCTAACCACTTTTTATAAATTTTCTTTACAGTTCTGTCCTAAAGATAAATGTGACTGAGTTTTACGTCTTACCAAATCGGCCGTCATTTGAAATCTACAGGTCCTATGAAGGTGAGGCCAATTGGAGGTGATAGCTCTATTTGTATAGTATAGGCTACATATTTAGTTTTCAAAAAGTTATGGAATAAAACTTGATTTTTGCCCCGAATGCCAACATCATACAGAATCTGACCCTTTTTACCATAAAATTCATAGTTTAATCATCGGGTGTCGTCACGGGATTCGCCACCCGGGGAAATAACCACAAGACATAGATATACAACTACATATTTTTATTCTAAGTCTAAAGTCTACTGATCAGTACAGGTAATTCCAGTTTGTCCCTGAAAAGAAAACTATTTTGCATGACAAGTCCTTTTAGGGTTTTCTAGTGATCTAGCCTATGTACCAAGTATAACCAAGCATAATAAACTTATATATCATATAAAATACATCAATAAACATATAATTACAGAGATGAATTGAAAAGCTTGAGTATTTGGTTTCTTACAAGAGTTGATGAAAAAGAAAGATCAAGAACAAATGGACACTAAACCTAGATTTACCAACAATACTTGCACCATTTTCTTTAAATCTTTAACCCAAATTTTTCACCTTGATTTACCATTGATAATACCTAAAAATCACAGCCTTTAAACACCTTGTAAAAACTTATAAACAACTCTTGAAAACAAAGTCTTTGAAGAGGAAAGGAATCAAGAACCAAACTAGCACCAAAGTACCTTCATCTTGGACAATCTTGGAATAGAAAAATTAACCAACAAGGGTGTGTTGGGTCTTGAGAAGCCACGACAAGAACAAGGAGAAAGACCAGATTTTTTTTTTTTTTTTTTTTTTTTGAGTTAATTGCATTTAAAAGTGAGAGTTGGTGTGATGTTGGGAGAATATCTATCTTTAGGAAGGATTTTACTAACACTTGTCCTCACTTTGGACAAGTGTGAGGGTGTTTAGGCGATACAAACAAGTGGGGAAGGGCAAAGCAAAGTTAGTGAAGAATTTTTAGTTATTAATTAGGATATGGATGTGTTAAAGAGTGTATTTTGATCCCCGGTATTTAAAACGTAGGGTTTTTAGGACGCGTAACGTAAAACCGGGTAGTGTAAAAATATAAAAACTTCCAAAAATATTAAAACTTGTTTTCATAACATATTTTAGTAATTTAGATGAGTGGTGAGTTCATCGGAGGATTTAAATGTGGTTAGAACATAAAAACGTAGGCTTAAATCGTGTAAGACGTAAAAGGTGCAAGGTTTATGTATAAATGGAAAAAGTGAAAAGTGGCTTTTAAAATAGGATTGTAAGGAACCAATGATGCATAAAAAGTGTAGACTGGACAACGTCTAGTGTCGGTTGAATTAATTGTATGTGTCATGACGTACACGGATAACTTCCGACGAAGTTAATTATTTAAAAAAATAGAATAGTTAGGTAATTAAAATAGAAAAAATAATGACATGAAATTACGAAATGTCACAGCACATACCCCTTAAGAGAGCGATGTCCCGGTGCTCAATTCGTCTTAATCACCGTATGGTTTAATTATATAGAGATGATGACATAGACAAGTCATCGTCGAGGTTTCCAACGAAAGTCGAATGATCAAAAGCCCAAGCATCAAATATGTTCAATGAACAAGAGTGAATGGATTGAAGAATTCCAACAAGTCCTCAATTCTTGGAAGCGGATAATAGTACATTACTATTAGCTTAACAAGCTCGCGGCGGTCGATACAAATCGGAAAAATCCACATAACAAATTACAAGTCGAGAGGAGTTCATAGCCCAAAGAATGATTAGTACGCACGCTATGGCGGATACACATAAGCCCACTCATTTATAATTTGCCACTTACATAAAGAGGTGTCCCAATCTATGTAAGTAAGGAATTATAAACTTATGGTTCGGCGGTTTATAATTTTCTTATTCAAATGAAGAGGCGTCCCAATCCATTTCAATAAGATAATTATAAATCATCCTACTTATGTATTGCCGACACAAAACACAATAAAAACAACACCAAATGCTATTCTTCAAAATCATAAGAAGTAACGAGAAAAAGAATGAGACGTTAGTCAATCACGTTTCAAAGGTAAGTGTCAAAAGACGGCACGATCCGAGGTAACAAATTTAAAGTCATACTCCCATCAACTGGAAGAGTTCAAAACGATGGATTACGAAGCAATATATACGCTACTTTATTTAATTCCTTTCGATGATATTGAAATTCGGTGTAGTTTGTCAATTTCACTAGTTATCTTATCATTCGAGTCCAAGTTTGAACAGGCTTCTTATGCTTTCAAAATCGTCCGTGGCAGAGTAATTCATAAGAATGTAACAAAATGGTTTATAAAGTGATAGTAAAATAGTTTCACAAGGTAATGGCAAAACTGTTTGTAAGGTGTTTACAAAATAGTTTATATGTGATTAACAAAACAGTTTATAAGTTGATAGTAAGTCTGGTTATTAATTTATAAGGTATTAGTAAGGAAATTCTGAAGAGCATAGTAAATCCGTTTGAAATATAGTGAAAGGATAGTTTATAAAATAATAATAAAATTGTTTACAAAATGATAGTGAAATAGCAAGTGCAACGGACAGAAGTTGTCGCAACATGTTGATGCAAAATAGTAGATAATTATGGGTTGAATAAATCCCACCACTTGGAGTAAAAATGTTATAAGATGATAGGTTAAAGTCGCGTTCAATTTAAATAATTTGTTTCTAGGTGATGGGTTACGAGGTGATGTAGTGTTCCAAAAGTTTAGGACAAATATTCAAATTCATATTCGGAGGTGGATAGTGAGATAATCAAGGGGAATCGATAGACTGAGATGGGTTTTATGTTAAACAATGCTGTGTAAGGTCATGAAAAGTTTTTAAATTATCACTTACGATGTTTTGAAAATAAATAAGACCGTTATGCCACCCACAATGCCTGAGAAAGTTTAAGGGGATCATAAAAATAAATAAGTATGTATAACAGTTTAGTAATTTTGGTGAAATAGATACATAATTGGGAGAAGTGGGTTTGACATGATGCCCTAGAGACTGAGTATATAAAGGGTAAGAATCGGTAAAACATTTATAACGATAAGTAGTCGAGAGAAAACAAGTGTATATGAATAATCTTTATATACATAGTATTAATAGTGGTGCTTCGGAAAGTAAGCAGAAATGCTCAGAAAACATGAGTTCACGGGGAGTAAGACAACCAATAGAAATTGATAAACTGCAACATGTTTCGATGTTATATGAAATGATATTACATACGGTTATGAAAGAGTTTAGAGACCATTGTAATTACAAACAATGTCTGAGAAATAAGAGAGACCAATGTCATCACATACAATGTCTGATAAATAAGAGAGACTATTGTAATCGCATACAATGTCTGAAAAATAAGAGAGACCATTGTAATCGCATACAATGTCTGAGAAATAAGAGAGACCATTGTAATCACATACAATGTCTAGAAGATTTTAGTATTCACATGGAGAAATTTCATAAAAAAAAAATATAGCGATGCTTTAGGAACAAGCAAGATAGTCTAACAATATCTTAAGTACATATAGTAATATTCACTATACGTATACGTATAACAAGGGTGCACTTGAAGATGTGTATAAATTTCTGGATGGAAATTCACAATGCTCATGAATATCATAAAATACACCAAGGAAGTTTAGTGCACAAAAGGTTACATATATAAGAAGTGATACTTTCGCGGATTATCGGACGAGTTAAGAAATAATTATAGTGCTCCTATAATTATCCTTAGTATAATATAATAAAGATATATACTCAATGGAGTAATAGGAAATTTAGAAAGTAGGCGCGCATGGATATCGGACAAAATGATGGAACTCATGACTTTTGAAAAATGAATGGTTATAGTCTAGGCTTTTAAAAGACAACGACCTAGTTCACTATAACAAGTGCTCCGGTACCAATCTATAACACCCCCATTTTCGGAACGCAGCGGAATACAACATGGGGTGCTATTTATTAGTCACATAGTACAAGTATAGTAAACGAACTCAAAATAGAGACGTTTATAATAAATTTTCACATTCGATAATATCAGAGTCTAACAAAACAAGGTCCCAAAAGTTTTACACGACACAAGTGTTCAAAAACAACCTAAGTTTAATCATAACATAAGTTTTTAAATTTTTATCGAATGTAATTGTTAAAACATAGTCCATTCTTGTTGATATCCATATCCTTGCGCCGCCCATCCAAGCATTTAAACACCTACGGACCTGAGATAAAACATGCTAAAAGTCAACAATAATGTTGAGTGAATTCATAGAGTTTAATAAATAATAAGTTGAATACAAGGCATTATTCATAAATTGACATGTAATGAATACAAGTCGGGAAATAAGATTATAGCATCGAGCTCATGAAACCGAACCTTGACTTAAATTTAATAATGCCCCTCAAAGGTAAATTTGCCAATTTACCACGAATTTCTTAATATTATGCTACCCGTTGAATATGAGCGCTACTCATCCGGACAGGCTTGTCAAGCCAAATATGCATATTCATAATAATAGCGTTTCCTACGGAATTAACGGTTCATGAAATTAGGGACTTGAATGGAAAAAGTTACTCAATAACTATAATCATGTAATCAGGTCAAGCATACCAAAAACTACTTGTATTCAGTTTGTAAAACTAGCATGTATCTCCCCTAATGGGTTTATAAACAGTTTAAGAGTTAAAGTGGGGCTATGAACTCACCGATAGCAAAGTGAACGATCAAAGTGAAGTAGCGAAGAATAAACCGCAAGAATCCTACGAGCAAACTAGATATATATACGCGTGTCTTAGTTTCTAAAAATAATGATGCAATTATGTCTATACGCTATATAGGTTATAATCTCAACTATACTTGGTACATAATATCTAATTAATTGTCAAGATTTAATTTGGCATTTTAAAATGACTACAAGTGTGAAAAATATATTTCTTACAAAATTTCTAGTATTAAGTCTATTTTTTTCCTCAAGTACAAAATAAGTCTTAAAGGTTCAATTTAAGTCTAAGGGTTCAATTTTAGTCAAAGGGTTCAATTTTTAGTCAAAAAGTTCAGATTAAGTCTAAAGGTTCAAAATATATTAGGTGGTTCAAAAATAAAACTTAAGGGTCCAATTACATAAGTTATTAATCTTTTCATACTTTTTAATCACAAAGCTGATGGAATTTTTATAAACTTGTTTACTTTCAAAAATACATTAGTCGCAAACCGTAAGTCGAAACATTATGTTCTTTATATCCCTAATTTCCTTTAAGTCCCTAGTTTACTGTAAAAATAAGTTTACTCAAAAATTTGCAGGTTTAACCACTTTTTATAAATTTACTTTACAGTTCTGTCCTAAAGACAAATGTGACTGAGTTTTACGTCTTACCAAATCGGCCATTGATGCGTGGTTTTGCGACCTTACAACAGGTTTTACCTCTCGAGGGATCTTAAGAGGCTTGCAATCCCCACCAGGCAGTGTACCTGACCGATGTAGTATAGTGTAGTGGCAAGTACCGGGGGATTGATCGTTCTCTAGGGGAATAGTGTCGTTAGGATTGAAAAACTACTCTAATAGGTCTAAGGGTGAGGGAAGATTCCTTTTGTATTTTTTATATATTTTTTTTAAAAAAAAAAGTAAAATCTCGGGTTTGAAGGAGTGGGCGGAATTAGTTGCTAGTCAACTAACCCAAATAACTACAATTGCAAATAAAATAAAATAACTGAAAATAAAAAGGTTGTGGAACTTATATGGAGAGAAATGTGTTTACTTAGATTTCCTTACTCCCTAACTATCTTTTACCGGTTGATTAGTGTGTATTAATTGCGTGGATGACGGGTGTATTCCTTAATACCAATCGTGGGGTGGCGTACGTACTTCCCCAACTCTATAAGCTCCTACTTCACTCCTATGTCGAGCCGGCTAAGAAGCTCCTAACATGGGATCACTAGAATTCGCTCATGCATTAAATACAACCATAAAAACCTTAGTACGCATTGGTTCATGTTTCTTAAGACGTTCAAGCAAGTTACCGTATAGGAGGTTAGCCAGTTTTCTTAAGCCTAACATCGATAAACAATCATCCAATACAATTAATAACACACCAACAACCAATAATCAATAGTTAGGTTTCATTAGATCTAAGCAAACACAAGATAAATCTAGCCTAGCATGTTAAATAAAAGACAAGAACAAGATATAATCAAACAACACATAGACATATTGAATGATTAATTAATTACTTATCTTCAATTGAACATGGGAGATCCAAGGGTATAAAACCCTTAAAAGTAGCAGAAAAATCGTCTTAGGGTTTCTCCTCACAAAGTTGCACACTAATGACTAAAAATTATGAGAATATATATAGAAAATCAGATCTGACGGCGTCACGTTATAGAGCTGACGTCGTCACCTCGCCGCGGTTAGGGTTTCTTGATGGCCTTCTTGACGCTGTCCCCTTTTAATCGTCCAAAATCCTCTCTGGCGCGTCAAGGGTTGACGGCGTCACAATGGTGCTTGACGCCGTCACAGGTACTATTCCAGCAGATTTAGAGACTTTGTCGTTTTCTTCACTTTTATGCTCCAAATACGTCCAAAATGCTTCCTTTTCCAGATTTCTTCTCCAAAGTACCTAAAATGACAAAAGGAACGATTTAGGGCAATATTTGATCAAATAAATACGATTTAGAGCTTAAATGACCCCCTAAAAGCGGTACACTTTTCGCTTCATCAAATACCCTTACACTTGAGATTTGCTTTTCCTCAAGAAAATGCGCTTTTATTCTAATCAAAATACAAGTTAGGGGTCATTTAACGCTAATATAAAAGTAATTACAACAAATAGTCGTTCCACTTTAATCATAATAAGCACGGAGATTACAAACTAGCACCTCACAAGTAGTGTTTAGATACTCACATCTCTCAGGTGTCATAAAAGTATATCTCATAAATGAAAATGAAAAATATCTCTCACTACCTGTCATAGCAAATAGATTACCATAGGCTTGGGAAAGGATAAAAAACCTCCTCCACTAGGCGTAAGCACCTAAGATAAACTATCAAAGAGGGCTTTTTAAACGGGTTATAACGTTAGGTGTAGGGATATGATAAACACGGTTTTGTTGGATAAAGGATATTTTACTGGTGGCGAGTTAAAGATCTTGATTAATTACATGTACAATATGGCGTTGCTAAGCCAAGACTAGACTCGACTTAAGCTAATGAAAAAAATAACAAAAAGATAAAATAAACATAAAATGAAACGGGATGGTAGTCCGTATGTTTTTTTTTTTTTTTTTTTTTTTTTTTTTTTTTTTTTGCATACACTCTTGCCCTACCATCCAAAATAATACATCGCAGGGGGGTTTGTATCCCCTTACACTTGAACTTTTACATAACTTTACAATTAACTATTCTAATGACTCGAATTAAGATAATCGAAACACTTGGAGTACTTTTTAAAATATTTAGCACATATGGGGGTAATAATGTTGTTCTTCCCCATTACTCCATTACACTAGTACTTTACCCATGAGTCCCAATCATCCCAAAACAATATGTACAAGGATATGACTTGACTTAGCAACCATGTAATCAATTAGATAATTAACTTGGGGTTTAAACAAATGTTGTCACAATAATGCACTAAAAATGAGTGCATACAAGGTAGGCTAAGGCGATTTGGGTGTACATTTAAGTGGGGTGTAAACAAATTCTTACTTTAAGTAAAATGCTTAAAGTTAGAAACGAAAAGATAGGCTCTGAGGGGTGTACTAGGGGTATCGTGTACTAAAAATGAGTACAACGCAAAGGGTGTGGGAGAATTACTTGACCAATGTAGCCAATGTAATTATAACAAAAACACAGGTGTAAAACAATGGGTTAATCCTAATGCCTCTTATCATGTAGTAAATCTAACTACACGAATGTAGTCTCACTTGTGGCCTCGGAATGGTCCTAACGCAAGTTCTAGAATCTAAGTGCTACCGGTACACACATCATAGCATAAATGCTTTTCCTACCAATTCTAGGGGCGAACCTCACATATTTGGGGGTGGAAAATTTTTTAGTGGTACGGTTTTGTGCTAGTCATATAATTTCCTATCCATGAGACGCTCATTAAGACCAAAGTTTCACTCCTAAATGTTGTAAAAAAATTTAAATTTGGCACTAAAATTGCCTTAACAGGTATTTCTCTCAGTTTTATTACACATCTACCATTAAACAAACGAAAAATCAAGCGTAATAGCATTCTCTAAGGTATCGTACTTTACCCCCCCCCCCCCTTACACTTAAGATGAACATTGTCCCCAATGTTCAAATAACAAGATGTAAAAGTAAATAAGGTAAAAGAATGAAATCAAATACTCCCCTGATTCGCTCGGTGGATAAAGAGGTAACATGGTTAGATCTTCTTCCAAGGTAATGTTGAAGCTTCAAGATTAAAGCAGCGCCAAAAGCTAGATTCCACATACATCTCCTTGTCCAAAATAACCTGTTAAACCTGAAAAACAAACACGAAAACCTGCATAACATCGGCGGGATAAATCTGTATAAGGATATAATGCTTGTGGAATGATTATTTTGCAGATTCCTGGAGTTTATAAGTTAGAGATTTAATAAAGCATTTTATGATTCCGGAAGAAAAACAAAACTTTAAAAAAAAAAAATTCCAGAAAACTGTTCCTGACGCCGTCAGACTGGGGTCTGACGCCGTCAGAAGTGATCTGACAGATTTTTCATGTTAAGTTTCCGGAAAATTTCTGGAAAAACTCAATCCTTATTTCCTGGAAATCCTGCAAAATATCATTATGACTCGATACAAGCATTTGACTCAAACAATTACTAATATGTATGTTAATTTAATATTGTTATGATTCATGTTCATTTGTTCTAATAAACCGATTTGGATTTCCCTTACACTTATCTTTTGCAAAATACCTTTATATGTAATTAAGACGAAGTTAAAAACATGATAAAGCATTTTCACAATTTAGTTTCGAACATGAATCAATAATAATAAAAATTAAACATACATACGGAAGCAAATAAAATCAAACAAACAAATAAATAAACACACAAAGCAAATAAAGCTTGGGTTGCCTCCCAAGAAGCGCTTGTTTTTGTTCGAGTCACGAGCCTGACTCTACCCTTATTTAACGGAAATAGGGGAGGTTTTCCCTACACTTAGGGTTAAGTGCGGGTGATAGTAGCGATACACACCGACTCGGTATGAGTATGCCACGTGAGGAAAGAGTGGTGGATGAATTATATGCTAAAAGATGTGGGATCCAATCATCATAACCTTACTTAGTTCAATTGGGTCAATGGGTGAATTGAAGTTTTCTCCTAGAAAAGGATCATCTTCTATCAACTTCGAGAGACTCCTAGTTGGGAATCCATCTTGACCTAATAAACCCGGTTTAAACCCATAGTGTTTCTTGTGATTAATCATGAATGGGTGATGTAAGTATGAAAGGTTATGGTTCACTCCTATGTCAGCTTCCTCTCTACAAGGCTTAGAGTCTACTACCTTCAACATAAAACTACCCGGACTATATGGTTTGATGGGTGGATCGGGACCTAATTCAATTCCTAAGTTCACATCTAAGGATGGAAGATTAGGTAACGGTTTTGGTTTAGGCTCCGGTTCATCAAAACTAGGAACTTCCATAGAACTAAAAGAAAGGTTATGACTACAAGTATTCAAACCTATATCCTCTAGTTGTGTTTGGTCCAAGGGTTCTACCTCTATTGGGGTTCCTATAGTCTCTTCTACTTCTTCTGGGTAAGTCACGGGTGGTGTGTGTGCCTCAAATGATGGTAGGACTTGTGAGGTACTTAGCGGGCTTATGTTACTAACCTCATCATTCCTTGTGTCAAGATCACCTATATCCTCATCATGGGTTTTGGTAGAATTTAAACCTAACATTTTCCCTAATATCTCAAGTGCTTCTCTAGGCATCTCAACTTCTATATCCGAATCATAAGGATCATCCTCAATATTCTGACTGCTATATTCAAATTTCCCAAAAGATTCATCATGTGTTTCTTGAGATTCATCGTCATCGATCATAAAACCTAGGTCTTTTTTATCAATGTGATCATGCTCGGCTAAATCCTCCATCACATCAAGGTCACCTATGTGTTCATCCTGTATTATGGTAGTGCCTAACCATGACATGCAGCTAGGTGGCTCAACTCTACCCTCATCCCCAAACAAACTTGTTTCATGATCCTTGAAATTTGTGGTCAATTGACTTGTATTAATGTTTGTTGGGTTGTCTACTATATAATGATGAACTCAAATAAGTACATTTTATTACTATCATTTATCCTATTAATTTGACTTGTTTTACTATATTATGTATGAGGATTGATACTTAATCGTTTACTTTTGTAATTCTCAGTTGAAAACAAGCATTTGGTGAAACTTAGCGATTATGGACTAAAAACGGAGTAAAATGATCAAGATTGGAATTGGTTGTTGGAATGAAGAGAATGAAGACCACTGCCTGACTTTGAAGAATGCGCCGCATGGATTTATCCCATGCGCCGCATATGAAACTTTGGTCAACAAAGAATAACCAACTTGTTCTACTCCAGATGCGCCGCATCTCACTTATGACATGCGCCGCATCACTATCAATATTTCACCAGATACGATCCAAGATACAAGAGGACATGCGCCGCATCCTATTATGGAGTTACGCCGCATCTTCTGGCGGTGTACGAATATTCCTGAATATTATAATCTTGGACCCCACGCGAAGTTAAGTACATGCGCCGCATCTACTTACTAGATGCGCCGCATCTCACCCTCAGACAGAAACTATAAATACCCCAAAGACCAGACGAATTAAGAGTTCCGAAGTTTTAACAGAAGATCGAAGACCAGAAACCAAGGACGAATTCAGTCAAGGAAGCAGCACAAGACACACCCAAATCAAAGATACAAGAGCTGTAAGAAGGTGCTGCATGTGTTTAATTCATTAAGTAGTTTTGTTTTATTGTGTTAGTAAACTTTAATTCATCAAGATTGGTGGCTTGTGTAATGTGACAACGGAAAGATTGCACTCCCTTAAAACTGCTTTCTCATTAATTAAAGTTTATATGTTGATGTCATTGGTGACTTTTATTAGTGCATTGATAACCTCTGTGGCTAGTTGAGCGTTGATCGGGTCGCCATGCCTCTGCCCTCGCTTGTTTATTAGATCGCCTATGCATTCTATGGTCTGTAGAAAAGTAGGAGAAAGATAAACGGGATAGTCATAAGTAATCATTAAGGGTTTACTCGCCGATAAGATTAGAACCAACGAGAAAGGACTTAATCTCGGTGCGTTGCATCGAACTATACACTTCATATAACACTAGCAATAAAACAAGTGACAAACTACTTATCTTAAGGACAGCCCTCTTATTGTCTCGAGTATCTATCTGTGTACGTGTGTGCTACTTGCTGATTCGTGCCTATTGGTTTAGTTTATTATTTAATTGCAACCAAATCGTGCCAGTCTCTCAGGCTGAACCCCCTTGCGTTAGAATAGGTTGTATAGCTAATTTAATATATTAAAATACTGATTAGAATAACTAGATAATACGTTCCACTCTTAGTGATCGACACTCTACTTACCATTATATTCATACTGATCGGGTACACTGCTCGTTAAGTGTGTGTGTTATTGATAAGTCGGCTAAATATAAATTTAAAACTTGAGTAGGCATTAAAACTGCTAAACCGCAACGACACATCACACGCATCAGGTTGTCTACTATATAATAATATTGGGCACAATTCTCAATAGCTTCCCATGCTTCTTCAGCACTTAATTCCCTAAGATCCCTGCCGGCAAAATGGTAAATGTCCCTTTGGGCATGTCGGTCGACACGATCGTAAAAGATTTGAGTTAGGGACCATGAATCGAAGTTATGATGAAGGACTTTTTGGAGTAAATATTTAAAACGAGTCCATGCATCATAGAGAGGTTCATCTTTATGTTGTTTAAACATCAAGATGTCATATGGAGTGGGTGAATTACGTGGTTGGTAGTATGGTGGATTCGCGTTCTCCATAATGGTGAACGGAAGAGTCAATGGAAATTACGAACAAACACACAAAGAAAAAGATAGACTAAAGAAAACCTAGAAAAATAAAATAAAAATCTCACTAGAAAGGAATCTAGTAAGTAGACCTAATAAAAAAGAATTTCAACCTAAGCAATAACTACTCCCCGGCAGCGGCGCCAAAAACTTGATGCGAGGTTTTGTGACCTTACAACAGGTTTTACCTCTCGAGGGATCTCAAGAGGCTTGCAATCCCCACCAGGCAGTGTACCTGACCGATGTAGTATAGTGTAGTGGCAAGTACCGGGGGATTGATCGTTCTCTAGGGGAATAGTGTCGTTAGGATTGAAAAACTACTCTAATAGGTCTAAGGGTGAGGGAAGATTCTTTTTGTATTTTTTATATATTTTTTTTAAAAGCAAGTAAAATCTCGGGTTTGAAGGAGTGGGCGGAATTAGTTGCTAGTCAACTAACCCAAATAACTACAATTGCAAATAAAATAAAATAACTGAAAATAAAAAGGTTGTGGAACTTATATGGAGAGAAATGTGTTTACTTAGATTTCCTTACTCCCTAACTATCTTTTACCGGTTGATTAGTGTGTATTAATTGCGTGGATGACGGGTGTATTCCTTAATACCAATCGTGGGGTGGCGTACGTACTTCCCCAACTCTATAAGCTCCTACTTCACTCCTATGTCGAGCCGGCTAAGAAGCTCCTAACATGGGATCACTAGAATTCGCTCATGCATTAAATACAACCATAAAAACCTTAGTACGCATTGGTTCATGTTTCTTAAGACGTTCAAGCAAGTTACCGTATAGGAGGTTAGCCAGTTTTCTTAAGCCTAACATCGATAAACAATCATCCAATACAATTAATAACACACCAACAACCAATAATCAATAGTTAGGTTTCATTAGATCTAAGCAAACACAAGATAAATCTAGCCTAGCATGTTAAATAAAAGACAAGAACAAGATATAATCAAACAACACATAGACATATTGAATGATTAATTAATTACTTATCTTCAATTGAACATGGGAGATCCAAGGGTATAAAACCCTTAAAAGTAGCAGAAAAATCATCTTAGGGTTTCTCCTCACAAAGTTGCACACTAATGACTAAAAATTATGAGAATATATATAGAAAATCAGATCTGATGGCGTCACGTTATAGAGCTGACGCCGTCACCTCGCCGCAGTTAAGGTTTCTTGATGGCCTTCTTGACGCCGTCCCCTTTTAATCGTCCAAAATCCTCTCTGGCGCGTCAAGGGTTGACGGCGTCACAATGGTGCTTGACGCCGTCACAGGTACTATTCCAGCAGATTTAGAGACTTTGTCGTTTTCTTCACTTTTATGCTCCAAAAACGTCCAAAATGCTTCCTTTTCCAGATTTCTTCTCCAAAGTACCTAAAATGACAAAATGAACGATTTAGGGCAATATTTGATCAAATAAATACGATTTAGGGCTTAAATGACCCCCTAAAAGCGGTACACTTTTCGCTTCATCAGCCATCATTTGAAATCTACAGGTCCTATGAAGGTGAGGCCAATTGGAGGTGATAGCTCTATTTGTCTAGTACAGGGTACATATTTAGTTTTCAAAAAGTTATGGCATAAAACTTGATTTTTGCCCCGAATGCCAACAGCATTCAGAATCTGACCCTTTTTACCATAAAATTCATAGTTTAATCATCGGGTGTCGTCACGGGATTCGCCACCCAGGGAAATGACCACAAGACATAGATCTACAACTATATATTTTTATTTTAGGTCTAAAGTCTACTGATCAGTACAGTTAATTCCATTTTTGCCCCTGAACAGAAAACTATTTTGCATGACAAGTCCTTTTAGGGTTTTCTAGTGATCTAGCCTATGTACCAAGTATAACCAAGCATAATAAACTTATATATCATATAAAATGCATCAATAAACATATAATTACAGAGATGAATTGAAAAGCTTGAGTATTTGGTTCCTTACAAGAGTTGATGAACAAGAAAGATCAAGAACAAATGGACACTAAACATAGATTTACCAACAATACTTGCACCATTTTATTTAAATCTTTTACCCAACTTTTTCACCTTGATTTACTGTGTCATGAACTAAATCTTCCTCAAACGCCAAAATGCCCAACACTGTTGTACGGAACATCACACGGAACATACCAATTCCCGGTCTAAAGTTTCAGAATTTCTCTTCCAACATGATAACTAATCCATTAGTCATTGAATTTACTCAGGTCCTTCAATAAACAGCTCCCTAACCTAATTTAACCCAAAAGGTGTTCTTCAGCTATGTCAAAATCCTGCTCAACACATCTTCTAAGCTCGAATAGTTGTTCTGCTTATTCATCGGTTTGGAGGTGCAAAGCATTACCAACTCGAGTCTGGTCCCTCAAGCCTTCAGTAACTCTTCCTAGGAATGTGATGTTGAAACGCAAATCTCTGACACGATCACTGCTGGTGCGCCATGTAGTTTTGAATAATCTTCTGCCGAAAGAAATCACTGTCAATCTTCCAAGTGAGCCGACCTGGTCAAACCGTCGTCTACCACTCAAGTCGTGTTGTCCTTCCTAAATGTGCGTGGAATTTCCGTTACCAAATCCCTGAAAGTTTAATCTCACTTCTACATACGAACATCCAACACTAAAGAAAACCACTTGTACGCTGATACTGAATCTTAACATGTTGACACGCCAACCACTTCATCACTAATGTAGTCACAACCGTCTTAATACCATTCCATCAAAATTTGTGCCGCAAGTCTCTACACATAATAGTACAACTAAGATGAGTAGAGCAAATAGTGTGTTTCAATCAAAACCGCTTCCTTCAAGTCTTCTAACGTAGATCATGCTTCACCGTCTTGCTCCCGAGCTTCTTCATGCCTGTCACCAATTCACTCCCAAGTCATGCGTCGGATAGTTCACTTCTTGCGGTTCTAGCTGTACCAACGATCTTCCCGTCCTGCATAAGGACAATAGCTAAGTCCCCTTCTTGGGTAGAAACAATTCTCTTTTCAGCTTCTTAAAATTTCTCCTTTCATTCTTCATCCCAATCCAAAATTTACTCATATAGCTGCTTTTGACGTAGAAACCTCAACACAGAATACGAAGATGATTTTCGTGTTTCTCTTTCGTCTCTGAATATACCAATATGTCATACTATGACAAATTGTCCAAGTATTCGTGAAAGACACGATTCATCAAGTTCATAGGAACAGTCGGAGTAGTAGCCAATACGATTGGCATCACAATACTCATAGAGATCAAAACGAATACGGAAAGCAATTCTAGGAACGTCTCGCTCTTTTAAACATAACTGGAAAAAAAAAATAAACAGGTCTAAAATTCATCATTGGGAAACTTCACACTCTGGAGTTGATTAATCAGATCGTCGATTCGAGGTAACGGATAACGGTTCTAACCACAATCTATTCAGCTTCCCGGGATCACTACACAACTTCATGCTATCATCTTCCTTCTTCATGAATACAACTTGGGTACACCACGGATACACACTCAAACGGATAAAACCACTTTCTAAAAGCTGGTCCTTCAATTCATTCCATTCAACCGATGTCACAAGATACGGAGTTTCAGAATTAGGAAAAACGTTGCTCTTATACAGATAGAGTTTCTGAATCAACCAACTTACTGATCTCAGGCACTTCTCAAGACATCCTATGATCCCAATAAGTTCAAGTTATATGATGTAACTATTATCACGTTGGCCAGGCGTCATAATACTTGCAACATATACACATGCCTTTATTGCAATCACAGTTTACCTCGAGTCGTGACTAAACAAACTTCATAACCAGATCAAAACAAGATCACACTCAGATGGAAATCTTTATAGTTCATTAAGGAATACATTACGAAAATTTCAAACAACCGAATAACTCTCGAGTCGAGTTTCATCAAACGAAATATCTTCACAACCGCGACAGATTAACGTACGAATTTTTAAAACAGATATGATCATAATTATTTACCAGATTGGGAACCAAGGTACAGAGTTCGAGTTTCTCAAATCGCCAAAGATTACAAATCTAATATGACTGTTGTTAGCATCTCGATGCTTAGTCAACCAAATCCATATTCAGAATCATATCGAATCGGACATCCCCAAAGGAAACAGATTAACAGAACAAAACTTATCTTCAAATATTTTCAAAACGTACTGGACAATTCCGATACTCGTGACGGATAATCACAAGTCATTCTCATAGGAATAGAAATGAGTAAAGCAGATTCTAATAGTGCAGAGGGGACCTTAATATGCTTAGCAAGAGCAAGGGAAACTACAGAATGTGTCGAACACATCGGATTCATACATATACGAATTCTTTGAACGAATGGAAAGGTATCGAACGAATCATAAACGAATCGGAGATCAAAATTCAAAGAATGCGGTCACATCAGAGAGTGAAACCTGTAAGGCATTACTACAAAAGTCTCAAAGCATTCTAAACTTATGTGATCACTAAACTATATTGCGTATCTGGCTAATTTCCAAAGTCTCCGGAACGAATGGTCTTATAAGAGCCTAACTGAAAGCAGAGGCATAAATCAGAGCGGCGCGGAAGAAAGATAAATAATCAAAGTCTTATCGCATAATCTACCTAATCCTCATCGGTCATAACTAAAGTTTCTATAGGGAAAACCTAAGGCAAAACTTCAAGGGTTGTCTTATAATCTCTTACAGTGGAAGCCTAAGGGTCCAAACTTCACAGGTCAAGGTTTTATGTACTATAAGTCGCAGCCTGGTCTCTGATACCATAATTGTAACACCCCAACCCGACAAGGATTAAGATATCACATTCATGGTGTCAAACAGAACATACACAAGCAGAAGACTTTAATAATACAATTAAATTCAAGGTTACAAATGAAATCTAAGGTAAATGGAATACAAGGATTTCAATAGAGGTACAATATGTCTGGTAATGAAAATATCCAAGTCGACTCTAATCCAAGGTAGCTATCAAAGGTGTAGTCTGTTAGGAATTTCGGAAATAAGATATTTCTTGTTGCTGCCGATAGTGTAAAGCTGGTTCCTGCTGAAGCTCATTGCTGTTGATAGTTCTATCTTGTTTCTGCTGATAGTAGTTGTTGCTGCGGGTTTTGTTAGTTGTTATCCCGTATGTTTAGGATGTTTGTTAGATTTATTTTTAGAAGAGATCATGTTTATCTCTTCACACGTTTTCTTGTATGACGGGTTAGGGTTAGGGTTTCTTATCAGTATAAAAGAAACATCCCGTCTATGAGTTTGAGATATCTTTTACGATTTAACAATCTTCAATAAAATATCTTTTAGTTCATTATACGATCCATAGAGGATCATAGTCTTAGTTCTTTTCTTTTCTAGTTTGTACTCAGAGATTCTCTTGTAGTGTGCTTGTGATTACATAGGCATCCTACCGATCCACTAAGGCTCAAAGATCTAGCAGGTGTGTTAGATTCAACAAGTGGTATCAGAGCCTCGTGAGGATCTCCGATCAAGAAGCAAAAGTTCTCAAAACAATCTCTCTAAACCCTTTCACAATGGGAGACGAAAACCCTGAATTCGCTACCATTAACAATGAAGAACCTGAACCCACAAAAGTTCAACAACAAATTGTTACAACTACTGTGTCCAACAGTAATGCTAAGTTCCCATATCTCAAGAAGGAAGAGTATGAAGTCTGGGCTATGAAGATGGAGTACTGGATCTCCAACAGTGATCACCATCTTTGGAATGTTATCCTCACTGGGAATACCAAGAAGAGAATTGGAAGAGATAAGAATGGGAACATCATGATTCTCCCTCCTACATCAGCTGAGGAGCAGCTGGCTGTGCAAAGGGAAACTAAAGCAAGAACTCTCTTGCTTCAGGCTCTCCCAGAGGATCACATGGGTGATTTTCATCACCTGGATGATGCTAGAGAAATCTGGCTTGCTGTAAAAGCTAGATTTGGTGGGAATGAGGAGTCCAAAAAGATGAGGAAATCCATGCTTAAGCAGGAATTCCAGGAGTTTAAGATCTCTGAGGATGAAGGAATTCACAAAGGGTATGATCGATTTCACAAGATCCTCAGCCAACTTAATCAGTTGCAGGCTCGACCAGACAATGAAGACTGCAACACAAAGTTTCTGAGGGCTTTACCTCCATCCTGGTCTCAAGTTTCCATAACCCTGAAAGCCAAAGGTGGATTGGACTACCTAAGTTTTGATGATCTGTACAACAAGCTCAAGACCCTAGAGATTGATATCAAAGGGGTTTCTACTTATTCATCTCATACACCTACTCATACTGCATTTGTTAGTGCTACCAGCACTAACAAGGTCTCTCATGGTGATAGCCCAAACCCCTCATCTTCATCTGTTTCCTATTCTCCTGCAACACCAAGATCTCAATCAAGGACTGACAATGTTGTTGAGGAAATTCTTCATTCATTTGTTGCTGAAAGTACTCCACAACAGCAATTTATGTATGATGACTTTGATCAAATTGATCAATTTGATTTGGAGGAGATGGACATCAAGTGGCAGCTGGCTATGCTGTCATTAAAGGTTAACAGGTTTGAGCAGCAGTCAGGGAGGAAGCTCAATCTCAATGGAAGGGAAGGTGCAAGGTTTGACAGAAGGAAGGTGAAGTGCTTCAAATGTGGTCAGATAGGTCACTTTGCCAGAGAATGCCAAGACAAGAAAGTTGATGACAGAACAAGGTATTCGACATTCAGAATGAAAGAATTGGAGCCAGAGGAAGCTAAAGCCCTAGTGTCTGTGGATTCAATGCTGGATTGGAAACAACATGAGGAGACTGGAGCTTCACGGATTTATGGGATGATTGTTGGATATGGAGCTGAGACAAATGTGGCTGGAGAATTTGGAATGATGGGCTATCCATCTCAGGTACTTAAGTGTCCTTTTGATTGTGAAATTAAATATACTAAATTGTAAAAGGATAGTGAAATTAAATACACTGAGTTAAAAAGGGAGTTTGATGAGATTGAGCCTGAATATAATAAACTATTTGTTGAAATTCAAGCTTATAAAAAGGCTCTTAAAACAGTGGAAAAACAAAAGGCTTGGCATGAAGCAAATCAGCTTACTTATGAAGAGAAAATAAGGGTTTTACAGAGAGATTTAGAAAACACCACTAATGAACTTAAATATTCTGAATCTCAAGTTGCTAAGATCAAATTAGAAAATCAAGATTTAAAGGCTAAACTGGATAGTGAAGTGGCTAGGATAAATTCATGGCAACAATCAGAAAAATATCTTGTTAACTATGGTAATCAGTCTGGTTGGCGTAAGAAAGGGTTGGGATATGATGTTGGGGAATATAACCCTAGAATATTTGACCCTACCCCTAAGGAAGTTGATTATCAAATTCCTGTTAAGTTTGTTAAGGAAGGAGGGATGAATGCAGTTCCTCCACCTATAAGAGGTGTTTTCAAGCCTGTCCCTATCCACTCAGCCCTTGACCTTGACTTTGATGATTCACAAATGACTTATGGAAAAAAGGCAAAGAACTTGCCTGATCTTGATTGTGACTCTAATGAATTTGTCTCTTGTTCTTACAGTGACAAATCTGAAGAAATCAAGACTGATGACTATGCCACATGTGGATCAAGTGAGAAGTCGGCATCAATAAAATCAGAAGATCTGTCTTCAAAAGTGGCTACTGATGAATCCCAAAGAGCTGAAGATGTTTCTTTTGATAATGTTAAAAACAATAATGTTCCTAGTTTTGGTTTTGTTTCAAACAGTTATGGTTGTGATTCTAATTTTGTTAAGGATAATTTTGATTCATGTGTTGGTTTGAATTCTTCTGATTGCAATGAAAAATATAATGTTAAGAAAAAGTCCCCTAGAAAGAAATCTTGCTTTGTGTGTCGTAGTTATGATCATCTTATTAAAGATTGTGACTATTATGAAAAATAGATGGGTAAATATGCTTGTCAAAATAGGTCTGTGTGGAACAATGTCAATGAAATTCCCCCATATATTCCACAAGCAGCAAGAATAAACTCTTTTAGAGCTTCTGTTGCTGCTGGCAAGTCAATTCCAGCTGGTAAGCCTGTTGCTGCTGGTAAGCCAGTTCCTGCTGGTAAGCCGGTTGCTGCTGGCAAGTCCATTCCTGCTGGTTGGAGAAGCAATGTTACTAGACCTTACTACAGACCTACCAGCACTTACTTTCAAAATGATATGTGGCCTGTTTATTTTGACACCTTACACATGGGAGGGGCAAGATGGGGAACTGTTGTTAAGTCCTCAGCAGGTTGTTCTTGGAGAAACAATAACAAATATATGAGAATGGGGTCCAAGAACAATGGTGGATCTCATCAATCTCCATGGTTTAATTTTTATTGATCCACAAGGCAGACTCAAGTCAGTAATGACTTGGGCCTCCCATGTATCTAACATTGTTGTATGTGTTTTTGTTCTGTAGGACATTCCTTTTAAGAGTAAAGATGTTGGTATTGTTGACAGTGGTTGTTCAAGGAGTATGACAGGAAATTTGGAAAGGTTGCATGACTTTGTACCCTTTTATGGAGGAACTGTGACATTTGGAGGAGGTGATGGAAAGATTACAGGGAAAGGAACCATTAAGACTCCTAAACTGGACTTTGAGAATTTTCTCTATGTGAAGGAACTCAAGAACTTCAATTTGTTCTCTGTCTCTCAAATATGTGACAAGAAGAATGGGGCTCTCTTCACTGAGACTGACTGTCTTGTGCTCTCCAAGGACTTCAAGATGCCTGATGAAAGTGAGATAGTACTCAAAGTTCCAAGGACTCACAACCTGTATTGTTTCAATCTGAATGATGTTAAGACTGAGGGTAAACTTGCTTGTATGGTGGCAAAAGCTTCTGTGGATGAAGCAAACAAATGGCACAGAAGAATGGCTCATGTGAACTTCAAGACTATCAACAAGCTGGCAAAGAATGGCTTAGTGCAAGGACTCCCTTTCAAGACCTTCACAAATGAACACAACTGTGTTGCCTGCAATAAAGGAAAGCAACACAAGGCTTCATACAAGGCCATTACTGCTGTGAGCACCATCTCTGAGCCTCTGCAACTGCTTCATATGGATCTTTTTGGTCCAACTTCTATTAGAAGTAGAGACCATAAGTATTTTTGTTTGGTGATTACTAATGATTTAAGCAGGTTTTTTTTGGACTTTCTTTTTAGGTACTAAAAATGAAACCTATTCTGTGATTAGGGATTTTATTACCTTAATTGAAAACCAGCTAAATAGAAAGGTTAAGGCTATAAGGTGTGATAATGGAACTGAGTTTAAAAATTCTAATTTAATTGAATTTTGTGAGAATAAGGGGATTAAAAGAGATTATAGTAGTGCCAGAACCTCACAACAAAATGGGGTTGCAGAAAGGAAAAATAGGACCCTTATAGAAGCAACTAGATCTATGCTAGCTGACTCTAAGTTGCCTACCATGTTTTGGACTGAAGCAGTAAGCACTGCTTGCTATGTACTGAATAGGGTATCTATTACTAATCCCCACAACAAAACTCCTTATGAGCTCTTGTCTGGAAAGGTTCCCAACATTAGTTACCTTAAGCCTTTTAGATGTAATGTAACTATTTTGAATACTAGTGATCACCTAGGTAAATTTGAAGAGAAGGCAGATGAGGGGTTCATTGTAGGATATTCTGCTCATAGTAAGGCCTATAGGGTTTATAACTTGTCTGCTAAGAGGGTAGAAGAAACACTCAATTTAAGGTTTCTAGAGGACAAACCTAATTTACAGGGTGCAGGTCATGACTGGTATTTTGATCTGGATTATCTGACTGATTCATTAGGTTATTCTAGATTTAAAGCTAATCAATCTGTAGGTACACATGTTTATCCATCTAACAATGCAGGTACCTCAGATGATGAGTTTGATTCAGAGTGTGATGAACAACCCATAGTTGTTCCTTCTTTTCCCTCTAACCACTTTTCAGGTACAGAACTCAAAGATACTTCTGATAAGATTGAAGATAATTCAAGTTTTGCAGAAGACCTAGCTAGGCTTCAAAGACAAGAATATCAAGCCAAGAGAGCTGCTGAAAAGTTTGGTTCTGGGTTTTCACAAGAAATAGTGGAGCTATTGAGAAATACTGAAGCTGAAGTCAGAAGAAAAATGGCTTCTGCTGGTGGTATTCATGTTCCTGCTGATGTCAATTCTGCTAGTAGTACACCTGTTACTGCTGATACATCTGATGTTCCTGCCGATGTCACCACTCCTGCTGCTTCTTATTCTACTCCATCTGCTGATTTATTGGGATTCAGTGAGCCTCCAACTAGATTCCCAAGTCCATCTGATCTTGGAAATTCACTCTCTTCAGCAGCTAAGCTGAATGATCCTCATCATCAATAAACATCTGGAATTTTCACTCACTCTTCTTATGATGGTGAAGCAAATCCCTCTATTACTAATCAAGCCACAACCTATGAAGTAGATCCTGTTGTTACCAAGAGGATTAACACTGTACATCCTCAATCTTTGATTCTTGGTGATCTTAATTCCCCTGTTCAAACAAGAAGCAGGTTAAGTCAATTCAAGTTTGGAGAATCTGCTTTTCTCAGTTATATTTAGGAACAGTTAAGGAGCAATCACACTGACTATCTTCATTGCCTTTATGCTTGCTTTCTATCTCAAATTGAACCAAGTAGTGTAGCTCAAGCCCTTGATAATTCTGATTGGGTTGAGGCTATGCAAGAGGAAATGCAGCAGTTCAAGAATCAGAAAGTATGGGTATTAGTACCATTGCCTGAAGGAAAACATGCAATTGGAACTAAATGGATTCTCAAGAATAAACGGGATGCTAGGGGAATTGTGGTTCGAAATAAAGCTAGATTGGTAGCTCAAGGACATAGACAAGAAGAGGGTATCGACTATGATGAGGTGTTTGCACCAGTAGCAAGAGTTGAAGCTATTCGATTGTTTTTGTCTTTTGCTTCATTTATGGGGTTTGTGGTTTATCAGATGGATGTGAATAGTGCATTTCTGTATGGAAGTATTGAAGAGGAAGTGTATGTTACTCAACCACAGGGATTTGTGGATCCACAACATCCTGATTTGGTTTATAAAGTGGTGAAAGCACTCTATGGACTTCATCAAGCACCAAGAGCGTGGTATGCCAGGTTGTCTGCCTTTCTACTTAAACATGGTTACAGAAGAGGAACAATAGATAAAACACTCTTCATAAGGAAGAATTTTAAAGATATCATCTTGGTACAAGTGTATGTAGATGATATTATTTTTGGTTCCACTAATGAAGCTTGGTGTAAGGATTTTGAGGAATTAATGAAAAGTGAATTTGAAATGAGTGCTATGGGGCAGATGACATTCTTCTTGGGCTTACAGGTTCAACAGAGACCAGATGGTATCTTCATAAACCAAGAAAAGTATGTTCATGACATACTTAAGAAGTTTGACTTGGATAGTGTGAGGACTGCAACAACACCTTATGAAGCTTCAAAGCCTAAATCCAATACTGAACCTGATGATGCTGTAAATGTTCACTTATACAGGTCTATGAAAGGTTCTTTGATGTATTTGACAACTTCTAGGCCTGATATCATGTTTGCAGTCTGTGCTTGTGCTAGACATCAGGTTACACCTTTGACTTCCCATTTAAATGCTGTCAAGAAAATCTTCAAGTATTTAAAAGGACAGCCTAAGCTGGGACTTTGGTACCCAAAGGATTCTTCTTTTGTACTGGAAGCTTATAGTGACAGTGACTATGCTGGAGCTAACTTTGATAGAAAATCTACTACTGGGGGTTGCCAGTTTTTGGGAAGAAGGTTGGTTTCTTGGCAATGCAAGAAGCAGACTATTGTGGCTACATCTTCTACTGAGGCAGAGTATGTTGCTGCTGCTAGTTGCTGTGGACAGGTCCTTTGGTTGCAAAATCAATTGTTAGATTATGGGTTCAACTTCATGAACACTAAAATTTTCATTGACAACCAAAGTACCATCTGTATTGTTAAAAATCCAGTGTTTCATCAAAGAACAAAGCACATAGAGATTAGGCATCATTTCATAAGGGATGCTTATGAGAAGCATCTCATTCAGGTGCTTAAGATAGACTCTGATGAGAATGTGGCTGACCTGTTGACTAAAGCATTTGATGGTCCAAGATTCAACTATCTGGTGGTTCATATTGGAATGCTCAATCCTTAGGTGCTGAGATTAAGGGGAGGTTTAAGCCTAAGGGGAGGCTTGTTGTTGTTGTATATCTTTCTTTCTTCTCTTTTCTTATTTTCTTTCTTTTTCTTTTGGTTTGTTTCTTGTTTCTTTTAGTTCAAAAAAAAATAATAATAATAAATAAATAAAAAAATAAAAAAAAATTGTATATTTTGTGTGCTAATAAGTTGGTTTTGAGCAACACCTTGCAGGTACAGTGTTGGTGTTTACACCTACACAACAAATGGTATTCAACTCACCATGTCTCATAGACAAGAAAGAGTTGACTCACCATGAGGGTACGGCTCTGGTGTGATAATCAAATCCGTTGATAGCTGTAATAGCTTGCTCAAAGCTATAGGGTACTTCAACTCACCCATGGTTCATTCCTGAGAGTTGAAATGGTTCTCAATTCACCATGGATGTAACCCTTTAAGGGATCCAAAGAATTGGCTAGTCTACAAAAGTATGGTTTGTGGTAAAGACAATTGGTATCCATATTTGGTATTCAATTCACCAAGGTTTGCTGTAACCCAAGAATTGGCTAGTCCTGAGCAAACAGCTACAGGTAAAGACAAATCAAATCCGTTTAAAGTTGTTGATTTACTAAAAATCAGATGGTTATCAATGTACCATGGTCTTACACACCAAAACATTGGCTACTCCAGTAGTGATGGCTATTGGTAAAGAGACATCAAATCCATTAATTTTCAATGATTCACCTCTCACAGGAGTTTACACACCTGGATGTGATGAGAATAGTCTGAAACTTAAGTGATTTGATGTACATATTGTCATAGTAGCAGTCAAGATCCAGAATGCCATGGTGACCAGCTTAAATATTCTTTTGAAGATGATTTCCTATTGCTGCTGAACTATCGAAGTTGCTGCTGGAAGTTTCACATGTTACTGCTGGTTACTTACTGATGCTGCTGCTGGTCTAATCCTCTGCCTATGGACTTCAAAGATCTATCAGGGAATCTTACAGGTTAACCTAGTCAACCTCAAGATTAGGGGAGGATTGTTAGGAATTTAGGAAATAAGATATTTCTTGTTGCTGCCGATAGTGTAAAGCTGGTTCCTGCCGATAGTTGTGGTTCCAGCTGAAGCTCATTGCTGCTGATAGTTCTATCTTGTTTCTGCTGATAGTAGTTGTTGCTGTGGGTTTTGTTAGTTGTTATCCCGTATGTTTAGAATGTTTGTTAGATTTATTTTTAGAAGAGATCATGTTTATCTCTTCACACGTTTTCTTGTATGACGGGTTAGGGTTAGGGTTTCTTATCAGTATAAAAGAAACATCCCGTCTATGAGTTTGAGATATCTTTTACGAATTAACAATCTTCAATAAAATATCTTTTAGTTCATTATACGATCCATAGAGGATCATAGTCTTAGTTCTTTTCTTTTCTAGTTCGTACTCAGAGATTCTCTTGTAGTGTGCTTGTGATTACATAGGCATCCTACCGATCCACTAAAGCTCAAAGATCTAGCAGGTGTGTTAGATTCAACATAGTCCTCTAAGGGCTCTTATGCACTCTTTACTCATATCCCAGCTTCCCTCTAAAACCTGCCGCAGGAAAAGAAATGCGGCTGAGCTTAAAAAGCCCAGTGAACAGAAAAAGGAATAAACGAATAATCAAACATGTATATGTGAGGAAAAAGGAAATACAAGCTCCTGCTGAAACGAATATCATCTGTCAAAAGCAATGTTGCAAAAATCGTGAATCGGTAGCGTGGCGGTCGACCACCCTGCAGCGATTAATCGGCCAAGGCGGGATTAATCGGTGATTAATCGGATTGGCATTTTTTGCATGTTTTGGGTATTTCTGGAGACCAAACTAAAGATCGTAACTGATTTCAAGCCTACTATGTTTTCAAACCTCAATAAAAGGCTCCAATTCTGATTATGAGGCTCATTGTGTGTTATAAGTGAAATAAACGATCCCCAAATTAAGTAGAATGCCTAAATTTTTAATTTTTTTTAAACCCGGCCGATACGACCGATTTCTGGCCGATACGGCCGATTTTTGGCCGTTTTTTTCCCCAAACCGATTTTTTGTCCTATTTTCATAATTCGACAAGGTCGGCGGCCGATTACCAATATATCGGCGATTAATCGGCCGCCACGGCCGATTTTTGCAACATTGGTCAAAAGAATGAGAGAACAATATCATCTGAACAAATATCATAAGTCAACTGAAATGGAGAAAACAGAATATGGTGCATTGGGGAATAACAGAAGGTATATCAAAATGTATCAAAGGTGTAAAGGTCGTCAGAAATCTACCACGAGCCCAGAAACATATCATAACATAAACATCATAATCATGGTCTTCATCAATACATAAGTAACATAATGGAGTAGCTAGCTCCCAGAAATGTGAAAGGCGTGTATTGCACATAACACCAGTCACCAGAAATATATCATATATCATAACAGATCAGATCTAGGATGCATCCATACGCCCATGCAGAAATCATAATCATCGTGGCCATACATATTACATAACAAAAGGGACGGGATGGAACATCACTCGACCACCCTAGAGTCATGCCATTGGTGCATCAATGACATGGTCATGGAACCCCCATGACTAGTGATAGCTCGGGTATCAAACTGAAGGGTCAAATAGAATGTCATAGTAATGACACAGAATCTAAGGTCATCAGAAATATCAGAATCATAAGTTCATATCAAAGGGTGCATACCAAAGGTTCATATCAAAGGGTACATAGCAAAGGTTCATAATCAAAGGGTACATAGCAAAGGTTCATAATCAGGGTTAATAAATCAGAAGATGTGAAAGGATCATGAGAAACCTTATAAGAAAGGTCAGAATATCTGTACCTTATGCAAGCAACCAAAATAAGAAAGGATACCGAAATAGGGAAATCACTCCTTCACCGAACCTATACAATTTAATGATCACGTGTTACTTATAAGCTCGTTTTAATCAGATTTCATAATTTAGGTTTCTTTCTATTTTTAGAAACTTTCTATTTTTAGTAACCTTCCAGATTAAGTAACTTTCCATAATTAGTAACTTTCCATTTTTAGTAACTTTCCATATTTAGCAAGTTTCCATATTTAGTAAGTTTCCATATTTAGTAACTTTTCATATTTAGTAAGTTTCCATATTTAGTAACTTTTAACACGACTTCCCAATTTAGTTAAATTAGGTTTAGGGTTCAGGATTTTCAAATAGGTTTAACATACTTACACACTAGTCAACACGTCATTAACAAGTCATACCTGAAATAGAAACAAGTATTGGGGCACCTAACATCAAAAGAACACCTTTAACACTTAGGTAAAACATGCATACATATTAACTGATTTTATCACAAAATTAATCCCAACAAACGAATTTTAAAAACATATCAGAAGCCCAAAATAAAAATCCAAAAAATTATCACAGAAGCCTATATGTCTTAGGAGTCTATCGGAATTTTTACAGATTTTATTATCAAGTGTACATACCTTTTAAAAATCGTCTAAGTTAACATGTTCATATTCGGATCTGCAGATACACTTCAAAAGTATGCACTTAAAAACATAACTATATGACTTCAGAAAATTCTACAAAAATTCCAGGAGATAGTAAACATATGAAATATGATTCTTGTAAATTTGTGGCCTCAAATTTCCTATGGTTTGGAAATGAAAAATCATAGAACCCAACTGAAATACAATTCAGCTAACACATTTTAACATATGATCACATTAAATTCAGAAAAACATCCAAATCAAACTCAAATCCTTCCAAACCAATTGGAATACTTAAATAGGACCTTAAGCTAGGTTTAAAATCAAAAATCCAGTATTAACCACTTATAAATCTCAAGCAACAGTGCACACATATTCAGATTACAAAACAGTCCCGCCCAAAACCTGTTTTAAAACCATTATAGCTCATGTTTACTTACACAAATGCACCCAATGTTTTAACCAAACCATAAACACGCCTTTATTCAGTTTATAACATGTATAACAACACCCTTACACCATCCAATAAATTCATGCAACAACACACCATACGACAGCCGTAACAACTAGACCATGCATGTGATTATTAGACTGAAAACAACCTAATATTTAACCGTATTCAAATCTGATCACATACTCATAAAGTACACATATTTTACGGCCTTACATGATCTATACATGACACAAAAATAACGAGTCACAAGGTCACATAAATCACACATACAAGCCCTAATCCCCACGTATTAAATGTATGCGCCCATCATAATTATTTAGGGTTTTATTTCCAAATTCATAAGCACGTATTACAGATCTTATTAGGGTTAAAGAGATTAGATTAGGTCGAAAATGATAAGGGTCGAGTAGATCAGCCACATGGGTCGAATATAAACAAGAACATTAGATCGAATATACAAGTTTTAAACATGTTGCAGCATGATTTTATGTGGCGTTAAATACTTTATACATATGTTACATATATTAACGAGACCAGCAGCGAATTAAGAAGGTCATAACGAGTATAATAGCCCATGTTTCTGATTACGTTCGGGTGTAATACATATGTCGTATAACAAGTGAATGGCAAGAGGGAAACGTATGAGTACCTTGAACAGTTACAAGAGAAGAACCAAGGAGAACAAGAAACAAACACCACCAAGGCTGCTTTGGCTGGAACGAGAGGAACTAAGGAGAACAAGGACACATGCATACTACAATGATTAAGCACAACTGAAACCTATTAGCCACCCACGAATCGATCACAGAAGCAACAAGGTCTTGAAATAAAAGATGATAGGCGTCTTTGGTTTTAAGAGAAATCACCAGGACTTGTGTTATAATTATTTTTGGATCTGTTAGGAATAATGAGAGGCTTTAGGCGTCTAGGTTATAGAGGGATAGACGCGTTTTGTAAACTTGGAAACTAAATAAATCGTATCAATCAAATGTGAGAGATATACGGCTTACATCAAGGAGTGGTAATCTCAAATATTAATTTATAGTTTCTTCTTTTAGTTATGTACGCAATTATGGTAAGTGTATTGTTGTATATTCCATGTCGTGTATATTGTGAAAGAATAGGACAGAAAAATGTATGATGGACTTGTAATAAGAATCAAGTCGTGTATATGTTTAACATACAATTTAGGAGAGTTACAAATTATTAGTTATTAGATAAACTTAGATTAATATACATATTAATTCATTATTACATATTGTAAGGCTCTAATTTCTTATTAATATCCATATAACTTAGGTTAAAGTTTCAAATTATAGAGAAATTTAGGAAAATGAATTTTAGGGTTTTACAATTATAACCAATAACAACACAACAATAACAGTCCCACAGCCGCAAACTATAACTAATATGCAACAACCAAATCCAATCAATGAACAATCCTAGATTCAACCACAATAACTGATGAAGCTGAGGGTTTTACCATACCCTCGGCTCGAGTGAAACATTCCACATGCGCAAAAGTTAACGGTATACACGACTCCCATGACTCGACTCAACCACAAATATAACCAATAGGAATCGGCCGTGAGATAAAGCTCACGGCATAACCATGACAAGACTACCATCGACACAACCACACAACAATAAAGATACCAAACGTTTATTACTGGTTTTTAGTTAATAAAAATGTAAAATCCCATTTGTTTTAATACCCAAATTGAACTAAAACTGAAATTATTAACTCGACATAGTCGAGTTGTTGCACACCGAGCCACAACCACGGGTGACTCGGTGTTACCCACCTTTAATACACTCGGATATCAACAAATTTTGGTTGGAAAAATTAAATGGTGGCGCGTGGTGATGTTGGAAAGAAAGATTTGAGCGCGTACAGTAGGGAAGGGTAGGGGTGTTCATTAAATGGGTTGACCCGAAAAACCGACCGATCCAAATGCCATTGGGTTAAAAGGGTTTGGCTTATTTGGTTGGTTCGGATTTTTGGGTGCACCCGAAATAATATACGGTTTTTGGATCGGATTTGGGTTCAAAATTCCTCATTCGTTTCCACCCGAATACCCGAACTTTAACAAAGAAACGTATAATCTATTTATATAAACTATACTTTTGTAACATAGAAACCATTAATCAAATATTTGGAATTGGGGAAATTTGTAGGTTACTAAAATTAAAGCTCTATTCTTTGAAAGTGGTTTTGTCACAACCAAAATCACGCACACAAATCACGCACTCTTAATTATCAATGAATCCTTCCCCATATGATAACTCACATTTATACATCTTATTCTTATTTGGTTTTATGGAGAACCGAGCCAAATAAACCGATAACTTATTTGTTGGATTGGTTTGGTTTTGAAATTTGGTTTGGTATTGGTGTTAAAAATATTTTAAAAACCGAATAAACCAACCGTTAAACCTATAAACCGTAAACCGACCGAACGAAACCCCTAGTGAAGGGTAATAGGAGGTTAAAAGACGAGGTTGGTGGTGGTGGTGTATAAAAGAAGCGCGGTGTGGTCTTGTGGGGATCGCGGATTTTGGCCGGAGAAGAAAGGGTGAGGAGAGAGGGATAGGGTCGGCTGTGAGTGAAAAAGAGAAGGGAATAACCCTAAACGATCTTTAACTTTGGCTTTTATAGTCATAGGACCAAGAATAAATACATAATGTCCCTTAGGGACGATGTGTACTGGGCGCGGGTGGAAGTGACATTCGGCCAAACTTTCTATAACACTAACCGGGATAGATTTAAGTATCGAGACAACTTCCCGTGTAATTTTAATGTGTTCCACTAATTTAGAATAATTTTTCCGTTCGAAACGACTATAAATACGTCTATATTTATTTAACGCGTCCAAAAGTCAATATTTCTCGTTTATATTAGATCTAATTGTGCCGACTCACGGAGTGCCTCACGGGGTACACAAAGGAATACTCATCACATTATGAAAGTCCACGATATATAAACCAAAATCCGGATAAAATATCCAACACACTCAAAAGTGATTACAAGAGATAAAATATTCGTTTTAAAAACGTAATGCGGTAATTTGAAAAAGGCTCCCAAAATTTACCAGTTGTCACATTTAGTCCTCAAAATACGTAGTGTGACCAGAGTGGTTGTACCCGAAAAAGAACTTAGCATTTAGCTTAGTGTCAGAAATAGTGTATAAGCGACGTGTAAGGTTTTCTTTACCGGATAACAAGGTTGTAAAAATGCTAGGCGCTAGTGAGGCGGTCGGTTAGGTTCTAGCGATTAATCGATTAGGCGGGGATTAATCGAGGATTAATCGGATTGAATTTTTTATGCACAAAATTGTAATTTTAGATATTATATTATATTATATGTATGAGATAAGCACAGTGCATCAAAGTTCAAATATTTCTAGTGTTAAAATATAAACATAATACATAATTCTTCAAAGTTCAAAGTCAAACATAGATGTTACTCGGTTTTTTGACCATTTTAAGCGATCTTTGACCGATTTTGTCCGATTAATCGGTTTGTTGACCAATTTTTAAGCGATTTTGTCCGATTAATCTGATTAGATTGATTTTGTCCGATTAATCGGTTTGTTGACCGATTTTTAAGCGATCTTTGACCAAACCGATTAAATAGGCCGATTATGATAAATCCGGACGTTTAATGACCGATCAGCGATTATGCGTCGATTAATCAGCCGCCTGGGCCGATATTTACAACAGAGCCGGATAAGAGAACTTGTTGACTAGTGAAAGGATTTTTTTTCGGGTTGGATACTCGAGGAGTTAAGTAGGGCAAGGAAAGGAAGTCCTTGTAGGCCGAACCACTTTAATTCCTCGTGTTGTGGTTTGATCGTTCTATCTTTACTTTACTTTATATCTTGCATTTGCATTATTACTTATTTTTCTATAACTATACTTATCGATTTCATATCAAAGTTTCGAAGGAAAACAAATTAAAATTTGTAAACTAGTCAACCCCTTTCTAGTTTTCCACAATTTGCATCAAGAGCTACGTTACTCAAGATTTTTAAAATATGTTGTATTTGAAAACTAGGATCGATCCATGGATTTTGAAAACTACAAAGAAGGGCAATCTATACAAAAACTACCACTTTTTGAATCTAATAGATTTATTTATTAGAAAAATCGTTTTGAAACTTATGTGAAATTGAAATATATAGATTTTTGGTATATAATTGTTGATGGTGATCTTAAACCATCAATATAGGATGCTACTAGTGGTCAGGATGAGGTTATTCCATATAATCATTAAAATGACGAGTAAAAGAAAATGATTGCAAAAAATAATGAAGCTAAAATGATGTTTTATAACGCCTCAACTAAAAAAGAATTTAAAAGACCAAAACTATAGTTAAAGCTTAGACTAATGCTAATGGGAGTCGGCCCCCAACCACAGCCACAAAAAAGCAACACATTCCCCCCTAGCCAAGGCAAACACGACACGTTGCTTGGCAAACTTTTCAAAGTTTTGGTTGCTTGGCCGACCGAAACAATTGCAACGTATCACTCCATTTTTTGAACATTTGTATTTTACTTTTTGAACGTTGGAGGCATTTTTGCCTATTTCAAAAAAAAAAAAAAAAAAAAGGTTTTACTCGAGCAAAAAACATACCTAAATTTTACAATACTTAAATAACATAAACATTTACAATACTAACATACAATACGACACGATACGAAATACAATAAGAAAATAACATACGAACTAAAATACAATACGATACGAAATACATAAACATAGCTTAATTTGAATGCTCCCCGCATGCAGAATAATATTCAGGAGACTACCTGCGTGGAAGAAAATCATATTCAGGAGATAAAGCATATGCAGGATAATCCACATACAACTCTTGTTGACACCTTGGGTTTTCTGCATCAACCCTTGCTTGCTCTTTCTCTATTTCTCTCAAAGCCTCTTCATCTCGCATAAGATTATATAGTTGTGTCGCAGTCAACCCGTGCTCATCAACTGGTTCCTCTACTTGTTGTGATGACTAACCACCCATATTGTTCTCCTTATGCATCCAACGGATTTTGTGACTTATGTTATCGCCTATTTGTGACACACATTTCCTCAACGTTTTCTTGATCTCGGAATCTTTCCAACCTTCATCGTGCAAAAATTCCTGAATAACAGTACGTCTTTGAGGCGAAATGTCATTGCAATTCGCATACTGGTTACTCAGATCATCTTTCAAGTACTTGCGTTGCTAAACAACTCGGATACCTCGTAAAGTTTTTCTCTGGGAAAGTTATCGCCGTCATTAACTTCTTCGTAATCTTAGTGACAGGGTGCGGGAGATTACAAGCCATGGTTTTTTGAAAGAAAAAGTGTATTGAAATTTTGATTTGTGTTAAATGTATGAAAAGTGTGTAAAAATAATATGTGAAAGTGGGTATTTATAGCATTGTTTGAAAAACTAGCTGTTTTGAAAGTGGGTATTACTATATATATTATATGTGATTTAAAACGACGCCGTTGAATCTACAGTTGCCAGGCCCGGCCCACTGCTACAGTAACCGGCCCATTTTTTTATTTTTTATTTTTTTTTTTTATTTTTTTTTATTTTTTTTTATTTATTTTTTTTAAATCAGCTTTCGAAAATTGGCAAAAAATACCCCTGAAATTGACGACTCTTTGCAATAAAAGTCCTTTTTCCAAAAAAATGTTTCGAAAATTGGCAAAAATTACCCCTGACACTGGCGCCTCTTTGCAAAAATAGTCCTTTTTCCAAAAAAAAAAATGTTTCGACAATTGGCAAAAAATACCCCTGCCATTGGCGACTCTTTGCAAAACGAGTCCTTTTTCGGGAAAAAATTTTTTTTTTTTTTAAATATCGTGCAATAATCAACGAAATAAAACAACGGCCCGCCGCAACGCGATGGATCGTCGCCGAACTCGTTGTAATGTTTATTTATTATTGAATGAAATTTTAGTTTAAAAAAAAGAAAAAAAAAAAAAAAAAAAAGTGATCGCTTTTTTTTGTCACCACTAGCTAATTATGGTCGGGTGAAGTTACTCACGTTGCAGATTTCCACTAGCTAATTATGGTCGGGTGAAGTTACTCACGTTGCAGAATTAATCGGGTAAATTTGTTGTCACCTCTAGCATCAGTCTTACATCTTATTAGAACAACGAAGTCTTCTATAAACATATATTAGGGTTTTGGTGCAAAGTGTCAAAACTCAAAATTATGGTGTAAAAATGAGCCCAAAAGTCAGCAACATCCATCTTTGAAAAATCACATTTCAATCATCTTCCTCACTTGAAATCGCCCACCATGGAATCAAGAGAACCCCACACCACATCAGGAGGAGGAGGAGGCAGATACACACTACCACCATCTAGATTATCACCAGAAGACATCTTATTCTGTATAGATGTTGACCCAGAATGTTTAATTGAAATGAAGAATACAAGTGTCACTGGAAGATCCTTTACACGATTGGAATCTATTAAACAAGGGATTTTACTCTTTGTTCATGCTAAACTTGCTGTTAATCAAGATCATCGTTTTGCTTATTGTGCTCTTGGCAAATCACCATTTTGGGTATTCTTCTTAGAAACTTTTATGTTTTGTTTGGGTTATGATTGTTGCTGCTATGCTTAGTAAGATATAGAATAGGTTACCTAATCTTAGGGAGTGTTTGAGAACTTTATAACTCAATAGGAATATAAGCTCATAAGCCGTTATTATTGACTTTATCTAATTTTCCGTCAAATAAGCTTAGACAAACATTTACCCGGTTGTGGCGGTTGGCCGTGGATTAGTTGGCCAAAAGGTGGGAAACTAAAATAAAGAACCTTGTTTTTTTACTTCTATTGCATTTGTTTTTCAAAATAAGCAACCATTTCAAGTAGTTATTTTTAAGGAGGAAAAATACATGCAGCCAGTAACACCCCCTTAGTTATAGATTGGGCAACTAAGGGGAGTGTTTGGGATTGCTTAAAGCAGATTAAATAGATCAGCACCTAAGGAAATAGCGTTTAGGTTTGCTTATTTTGTTAGAAAGATGCAACAAATAGATAAAGTTAACATTTTTAGGTTAAATATGATGGTAAAGAAGATAACTTTAAAATTTTCAAAATTTTCTCAAGTAAGTACTTTGAAATAATCAGGTCTTAATCTACTTATAGAGAACTGCTAGTTTTGCCCCAGGAAAAGCAGATGGAGTATGGATTCTTCAAACTGCTTATCTACTTAACTATAATCAGTTAAGTAGAAAAAAATAAGCAAGCTTATCATCAATTTGAGTTGATACAGCAGGGAACTAGGTTATAGTTTTGAGCGTGTGGATATAAGGAAACTATTTACATGATTATCTGGTTATATGAGAGTGATCACTAATAGTCGATAAGTGAGTGTTGGGAAAGAGCAGACTGCTTATGATTGTATGTTTATTCGAGAGTGATATAATCAGTTTGATAGTTGCAGGTTGAGACACGCTGTGTTGAAACCTCTGTTTGCCAATGCAATCCCAAACACCCTTTTGCGGACGCGTTATCCGGTTGAGCCATTGAAACCTGCTAATTTGATTCGGTTTATTTTATCTCTTAACATACTAAATAACAAAGTTTTGCTAAACATTCAAACACCTCCTTATTTTATTATTATTAAACACCCCCTAAATTGCAAAAAAAAAAAAAGAAAAAGAAAAGCCTTGACAATATTCTTCTGGTTGTAAAATGCTGGGCTTCCTCAGGTTATAACAAATATCATTAGTGGGGACTAGGGAGAGTGGTTAGCAAACTTTTAGTGCTATGCTATGAAAATGACTCGGGTACAACTTGATTTTCATTGCTGTCGAGGGAACCCTGAATGTAATTAACCTAGGTGAGTGGCTGAGTGCAACTAGTGAAACATTTAGAAAACTGACATGTATGTGCACCTCATAATTTAAACACACCTGTATACTACAGAATCTCGAGTACTGTATCTTCTCCTGGAATGTAAGCACCCTCAAGTTTTTTTTAGGTAAATATACCCGTAGCTATAAGTGGTAGGGATAGACGGTAATCGGTTGATAATACATCGTTTGGTAAGGTAAAGATGAACAATTAGAATGGTTTTCTAAAAGGATTCAAATTTGGGTAGAAAAGATAAATAACAAAAAGAGGGAAGGAAAATGGAGTAAGCATGATAAAAGTGATGAATTCCTGGAACCCAGACGTAATATTGATGTAATTAGCCTCTGGATGCATATTTGAAGATGGAGCTAAAAGAATGCAAAAATAGAGTAAAAGATGTGATCTAAAGTTGATTTGGATGTTGTTCTTTATTATTTTTAATTGCACGCTTGTGATGTTTTTCTTTCTGTTTTCTCTTGTATGTCTGAAGCTTAAGAAAGAGTTTAGCAGTGAAGTAGACTCTGCGATTGCTGCATTTCGAGGCATTACAGTTGATTCTTCTGCTGGTCATGCAGATCTCACGCATCTCTTTAAAGTGGCAAATCATGAAGCTAAAAAATCACGTGCACAGAACCGTATACTCAGGGTGGTGAGTATCTGCAGTATATCTATTTGATGATTTGACACTTAATGCATATGTTTACTGTTCTTTCATTAGCTGCTTTCATATAACTTTGTAGTTACGCACTGTATATGATAGATCCCAGAAAATTATATTGATTGAAATAAAGAGAACAAGATAGTTAGCCTGATTCGAGATAGGCTAATCCCTTATTACAAACATGAGTTTGCTAATTTAGATAAACAAAACACAAGACAATGGAAAATATGCAGGAACATGAACATTTAAACTAAAGATTGGTAGAGACAGTTATGCACTTCTCCCCCATTTTCTCCTGATTTCATGGGTTGTCCCTTTGAATTACTTTTTCTCCACCCAACTTCCACTAAAGAATGGGTTTGACCTGGCTAGGTATGGCCTGACCCAGTTCGGCCCAACAAAAGCTTTGGGCTCGTATCAATACTGCCGACCTCGAAAAACAACTTGTCCTCAAGTTGTTTAGGATGAAGTTCTTGCGCAGTAGATATCTTTGAAATACCCCAATTCGGTTCGACCTGGAGGTGACGAAATGTAGGAGAAGTGCCTTTATCCGGAGGTATTCCCTGCAATTTGAACTCCTTACCATCAATAACAAAGCTAAGGAACATTTTGTCCCAGTTGGCTTGGACAGTGCCGAGTGTAGCTAACCACTGGACGCCAAGCACCACATCGGCACCTCCCAACGAAAACGGGTAAAAATCTTGGGTGATTTGAATGTCCGAGATCTGTAACACAACATCTTTGCAAACTTGTTTGCAACTGATAACATCGCCATTGCCAATTCGCACACCAAAAGGAGCCACCTCTTGAGTTGAGAGATTTGCCTTTGTAACGAAAGTTTCAGCCACAAAATTATGTGTTGATCCGCTGTCAACCAGAACTAACACCTGTTGCATATTAATGGAACCATGAAGTATTAGGGCCGAAACATGCAACTTCCCCATGATAGCTTGAAGGTTGATCTTAGCGATATCATCTTGATCAGCTAAGTGATTCTGCCCGGTGTTGGTTTCTGGATAGCCAGCCTGTATCATTAGCAGCCTCAAGCAGGTGGTAACTACCTGTTTTGCAGCGGTGTCCCGATCCAAATTTGTCACCACATCGGAAACATTCACCTTTAAGATACCTGAACTGTTTCTCAGCATCTGATAGACGAGAAGGGGGGTTTTGCGGGGTGGTCATTGGTGAGGTTGGAGATGCTGATGGTGCTGAGCTGATCTGCTTGGATTCGGTTTCGAGTTGGGAAATACTGGATGATTTCTTCTCAGTTTGGTGGTGGCTGATCTTTGACTCGAATTCCAAAGCGATACTCACTGCTTTGTACACCGTTCTCGGTTTCTGAATTCTCACATCCGCTTTTGAGTTCTTCTTTGAGACCATTGAGGAATACCCCTAAGAGGCAATGTTCAGGCCAGTTAGAAACTCGCGGAGAACGTTTAGCGAATTCTTGTCGGTACTCTTGCACTGTTCCAGTTTGTTTTAAACTGCACAAATATTCGTCCGGATTTTGGAACTCAGTACGCCCAAAATTTTTCTGCAAGGCACGAACTAGGTCCTCCCAATACTCCATCGTTTGATTTGTGGAAAGCCAAGAATAAAAATCTAGTGCATCTCCTTCCAAGTGCATCGACGCAACATCTACTTTTTCTTCTTCTGGTATATCATAGTAACGGAAATACTTCTCCGCCTTAAGGATCCACCCTCGCGGATCTCCATCACTAAAGGTGGGAAAAGCAATCTTATTATGTGGGCGATACCTTTGATGATGCCAGGATGAGTCCCCTTCGTCTTGCTTTCCATAACCATTACCCGATCTGTCCTTGTTGTGCGATTGAGATTTAAGGGTTGCCACATTTTCTGCAACGCATCTATGACCTCCAATTTCTTAGCTATAGCGGCTAACTGTACTGCTACCGGATCTGGTGGTGGTTGATTACTTCCTTCTGAGTTGCCCCGGGTCTCTACCATGCTTTCGTTTCCCGGCAATGGAACCAAATGATAGAACCCATAAAATTATATTGATTGAAATAAAGAGAACAAGATAGTTAGCCTGATTCGAGATAGGCTAATCTCCTATTACAAACATGAGTTTGCTAATTTAGATAAACAAAACACAAGACAATGGAAAATATGCAGGAACATGAACATTTATTTAAACTAAAGATTGGTAGAGACAGTTATGCACTTCTCCCCCATTTTCTCCTGATTTCATGGGTTGTCCCTTTGAATTACTTTTTCTCCACCCAACTTCCACTAAAGAATGGGTTTGACCTGGCCAGGTATGGCCTGACCCAGTTCGGCCCAACAAAAGCTTTGGGCTCGTATCAGTATATTTTTGTAATGAGCAAACACCTATCTATATAGTCCTATCTATATAGTGAGATGACGTAAAAGAGAAATAGATGAAAAATAAGTACTTCAGACACTTCTTGAGTTCTAATACAGTCATTCTGCTTAATGACGTGTATTTCTGTGGAGGTCTTCCAGGAAGCATCACTTCAGCCACCATGATAAATATCACTTCAGTTTGTAAATTGATTCTTTTGATGGATGAGTAGATCTATGTATAAGATGCGCCAGTTAGTTGGCTTTGTTTATGGTTTTAAATATGTAGCAGAAAGGATCAAACCATTCTGTATCAGTTCTGAAGATAAGAACATCAAACTTGTTTTCTTTTTTTATGTTCAAAGGGGGCAACAGTAAAATTTACAAAACAAAAATATTGAATATGTAGAAACTTTTCTTTCACTTTCTTTCCTTTTTCTTAAACTCAAGAACACCATAAAATCAAAAATCTTCTTTACTCTCATCTCCCCATTTCTCTTCTTTACTTTACTTCCTCCTTTAAAAGAAATTTCAGAAAAGAGCGTAAAAATCATGAAAAGCTGTCCCGCCGCCCCCCCCCCCCCCCCCCCCCCCCCCCCCACACACCGACCCCCACCAATTCTTGGACTTGTAGGTATTTGACTAAAATATCTTAGAGGCTGTATGCGTTAAAAATAGACTTCAAGCGCCCATCAGACCCGGCTGACCCATTCCCCTATCTAAGTTTCCATGGTTTGGCGGGTTTGGGATACACAGCCCAGAGCAACCCATTTGCAAGTACATGGGTTGAAAATGCCCCATCTAAAGAAACACTAGGTTCCAGATTAAGATTGATTGATGCATAGTAAGTGAAGTGTCTATTTTAGCACTCATAATAGGAATTGCCATATGCATGCCTAAATCAAATATTTTATGTATGATCTCCTTTGATTTTCTGAAAGAATGCTAAAAGATAGAGATGTTGAGTATGCTAGTCACATGATTAGAGTAGTGTGTGTGGATTAGACAACCAGGTAGCCTACCATGATTAGTTTAGGATAAGCTAATGAGCAATTTTCTGCATAAATTATAAAACAGTATTGAGCTAACTATTATTGCACAAAAATTGGAAGTTAATTACTTTTTTTGATGATTTTGATAGTGTGTATTAGAACATTTAGAACCAGGAATTGACCTATAGTTCTTGACTATTTTATGCACACAAAAAATCTGATGCTAATTGTTGTTGCATGTTAAGTAATTAGGAAATTTACACTTGCACCAGAAATATGCATTGGTCATAAATCTTACTCATATTAAAATAAAGGCACTGCTAGAATTTTCACATAACCCCAAGATTTGTTATAAATATGAAATAAGTTATATTGCTCTTTTCTGATTTTCTACTATTTTATCTCTGTAAACTTGACCTGTTCATACTCTTTGTGGCTCCCAGATCCTACTCTACTGCAGATCATCAGTAGCACCACACCACCAATGGCCCATAAGCCAAAAGCTCTTTACATTTGATGTGGTGTACCTTCACGACAAACCAGGACCTGATAATTGTCCACAGAAGGTGTACGATGGCCTGGTGGATGCCCTAGAGCAGGTCAGTGAGTACGAGGGTTACATCTTTGAGAGCGGTCAGGGGCTGACACGAGTCCTCTTTCGGCACATGTGTGTGCTTTTGTCACACCCTCAGCAACGGTGTGGCCAAGATGATATCGATATTCCCAAATCCCTTACAAAGAAGCCACCCGTGGTGGATTTAACCCCTTCTGATCAAGAATGTGTTCCTGTGTCCAGTCAGTGACTTGTTTCCTGGTATTGTCTTTTGAAATGTAAGATCCCTTGTTCTAGTAGTTTAAAACGGGTTACTGTAAACATGATTGCCATAATTGTTTTTTTGAATGATGGTCTTTTGTTGTTAACTTGTTATCCTTGGTTTGTGTACGTGGTTTTAAAATATATCAATTGTTAATTTATGGTGAAAATACGTCCAGGGTGAGTTTCTCTTATTGCAACTGACAATGTTCACCGGGTCTGGGAAATGAGCGGCTTGGGCAGGCTGATAATTGGGTAGAATGTATTAAAAGGTCAAAATGAGTACTTTATTGGGCGGGTTGAAGTGGGTTAGATATTTGACTTGAAAACAACCACTATTAATAGAAGTAAAAACATGTCACCTCTAATGCTCAATTTTCTCTACACAACGGGGGGTTTTTTTGGGTTTTTTTTTTTTTTTTTTTTTTTTAATAATGTACAATACAAGTCGATAGCAATGCATCCTATGTTTAGATGTACATCAACAGTCAACAGTCAACAGTTTGATATAATAGCCAACTATCTTCAGTGATTATATGGTCAATGCAACTCGGAATATGTTACCTGCAACATATGTATGTTGGTAGTCATATGATTGCTTTTAACATGTGCATATATCAATTTACTAAACCATGCATCGAGATTACTTGCAAGAAACTGTGTCTAACTTCTATTTCGTAGAACAAAATTTTACGTAAAAAAAAAAGAACTATATAAAATTTTAAAACTACACTGAATTTAATACAAAGGGAAATTAGTAACACAAACTACACTGAATTTAATACAAAGGGAAATTAGTAAACACAAACAAGGCAAAAGAGTACAATTATTGGGTTGGATATGTATTTCAAGGCTTTCTTTTCACTAATTCAAAGTTAAAAACTAACGTTGACCACTGTTGACCGGCGTTGGCCGCCTAGGCCGATTTTAACAACACTGTTGTTGGTATTGTTGTTGGGTTTGTTGGCGTTGTTGATATTATTGTTAGGTTGTTTGAGTTGTTGGGTTTGTTGGTATTGCAGTTGGATTTGTTGGAATTGTTGTTGAAGTTGAAATTGGGTGAAAAGTTGAAGTTTCTCGGGTGTACCAAATGGATTGAAGTTGGTAAATTGGTTTGGGATACCAAATGGAGGAAGTTGTTAGGATGAAATTTGCGGATGATGGTGTATTAGAGGAAGATGAAGAATTAGGTATTTGATTTTGCGTGTTGTGGAGCATTTGAGTGATCCATGGGTCATTATACATTTTTGTGCGATGAACGTAAAAGTAAAAAGAGAAATATTGTTGAAATTTAAAAGTGCATGTGTTTGTTAAAAATTAGTGATTTCAATGATAAATATATATATATATATATATATATATATATATATATATATATATATATATGATTTTTAAAAGGTAAAAAAGTTTATAGAATAAATGTCTGAACGGCTATTTAAAAAAAAAATGGTTTTATTCCTTTTCAAACATTAATGTCACAGTTCCATTAAAAAAAAAAAAAAAAAAAAAAATCTTTATAACACCGTGTGATGGTCAAGGAGAGCCTATAACACGACCACCCGTATAGCGGCTTACGCCATAGATAGAAAACACACCCTCACCGGATCCCTTCCCGATTGAAAATAAGTTAGCGAGTTAACAAAAAGTACAAAACCCAACCAATTTTAGTATCCACTAAAAAGACATTTTCATTAAATAATTGAAAAAAGAAAAAAAAAAAAATGTTATGGATAATTATTAGTGGATGTCCATATAACCCATAATAGGCCCATGGCCCATGTTAGCTATTAGGGTTTTTGCCCTAATGTTTGTCTATATATACTCTTTGTAAATCTCATAGTTAATGATCAATAAGAAGAATATTCATTCCCTCAATCTTGTATTCACAACACGTTATCAGCACGCTCTACAATGTTCGATTTCAAATAAAGGTTTACATTGAGCACGCTCGGTCTATGAGAGATAAAAGTACAAGTGTATTCCAAAGCCATCATCATAACTGAGGTAACAATTTATAACCGTAAAAAGTTCTTGTATATACGTATCACACTAATATAAATTATATATTGTTTAATTATCAATACAATAATACGGAGTAGTTTATACTTTATACACATGTACTACGGTGACACGTTACAATTTTGTTCTTGTTTCTTGAACCGATACGCAAAATTTTGTTCTTTGTTCTCTTTCGTTAAAATTATTTTCTTCTTATCGAAAGAAAAAAAATTATATTTAATTTGTGACATGTTTTTCAAAGTTAATAGATTAAATATCAACATCTATATATATACATAGCTTAAATTAATATCTTACGGCCTTCTAAGCCAAAGATGTTTTTTTTTTTTTTTTTTTTTTTTTTTTTTTTATACTTTTGGTTATTAGTCCAGAGGTACGTTTTATAAGTATGCGTAGGTATGTTTTAATTTTCTTTTGATTTTGAGTATATGTTTTAGGGATGATTATAGTTGCATTTTAATTGTTTTTGTCACTCGTGACATGTGACTGATATTATAACTTATAAAACTTCTCGTATAAATGGATTTTGATATTTATTCTAAGTGATTATATCTTCATATGTGGGCATGTTTCTTTTGCGAATCTAGCTTAATCAGTTTAAATTTGTGTAGAGTTTTGACATGCGTATACTGAACTGAGTAATTATCTCCAACTTATTATGATTTGTTCAATATTTGATATATGCTTCCATATGACATGGTTTTAATTATTATGATGTCCAACTGTATGTAGAATTAACATAAGCGACAACTATACTTGTGTTATGTGTTTTGTTTTAACAATGGAAACATGGGAATTTATATTTGACAAATGTTTTGTATGCCTAAAAACAAACCTAAAATTAGACCTAAAGATGAGATTGGTGTATTTGAAAAATTAATATAATTGTGTTGCACTTGACTTTATATTGTGTTGCCCAAATATATGTTTGTATTGAGATACACGTATTTTTATGTCTCATATAATTGAGTTATGGCATCTATAAAATTGAAAGGTCATTTTTCGTGTCAAAAGTTATCATGGAGCAAAAACTTGCAAATCTTTCTATTGTGGCTTTAGACATAAGCGGAAAAAATTATTTGTCTTGGGCGTTGGAAGCCGAGACATACTTGGATGCACATGGGCTTGTGGATACAATCCACGAAGGAAAAGAAACAACTAATATGCAAAAAGCCCAGGCATTGATGTTCTTACGACATCACCTCCATGTGGACTTAAAAACTGAGTACCTCACAGTAAAAGATCCACTAGCCCTTTGGAATAAGTTAAAGGACCGATATGACCACCAGAAAACGGTCATCTTGCCAAGGGCAAGATATGAATGGACTTACTTAAGGCTCCAAGATTTCAAAACAGTGAGTGAATTTAACTCGGCCATGCATCGCATTACCTCCACATTGCTATTATGTGGTGACTCAATTAGTGATGCCGAGATGTTGGAAAAGACTTTTTCCACATTCCATGCTTCGAATATACTATTGCAACAGCAATATCGAGCCAAAGGATTCACTAAATATAGTGACCTAATTTCATGCTTACTTGTGGCCGAAGAAAATAATGAGCTTTTAATGAAAAATCATGATAATCGTCTAACTGGTACCGCTCCTTTATCGGAAGCGCATGTGACTACTTATCACAATGGAGGTCGTGGTCGTGGTTATGACCGTGGACGAGGACGTGGACGAGGTTATGGTTCTGGTCGAGATTATGGTTCTGGTCGAGGTCGTGGTCAAGGGCGTGGTAATGGTAGAGGTAATTATCATGCTGTTAATCATAGTGTTAACTTTAGAAACAACAATGGCCACAAGAAGTGGCAAGATAAGGAAAAGAATGGAGGAGATGAAAAAGAAAAGAACATAATAGCGGATTCATGTTATCGTTGTGGCACTTTTGGTCATTGGGCAAAGCAATGCCGTACACCCAGGCATCTAGTTGAACTTTATCAAAATTCTATCAAGAACAAGGGAAACGGGGTAGAGTCAAACTTTGTTTATGATAATAAAAATGATATCCCCGATGGTCCTAAAGACCATACTGATGATGAAACTTATTTGGAAGCTGATGATTTTCTTACAGATGATTAATTGGTAGAGTCAAGCCATGAATAATTTTTCTTTCAGTGTTTTGTTAGGAATTTTCTTTAAGTGTTTGGTTTGGAATTTTCTTTAGGTGTTTTTCTTAGGCTTTCTTGATTATGTTTGGATTCCTATTATTTTTGGCTATGAATGTTTTATTAGGCTTTATTTTATTTATTTTATTTCTTTGGTATCCATTATATTTTTTTCGAATTGATAAATGCTTCAAGACTTCAATCTGTCTTTACTTGACACATACCAATTTTATAATAACACATAACCTATTTAAGGCTATCTAGTTTGTTATGTGATCTGAGTTATAAACATGTTTATAGCAATATAGTTGAATGACGTATACAGATTTTATTTTACATATTATTGTTTTGTGGCCAAGCATAGTAACGTGCATAATTTATTTATTAATTTTTGTTTCTGTAAATTCTTTAATGGACATTATGTTATGATATATGATGTATATGTGTTAAGAATATTGTGCAACTTGTATTGATTGGCAAACCGGTTCGACCATTCCGGTTTAGTGATGATGCGAAATATATAGAAGAATGATGTGTTTCTTCCAAGATAAATTTTTATTGTTCTCAGTGAAAGTTGGTTATTTACTTATCACCATAAAATACAAATAAGGACTTGCTTCCTTAAATTGTGGAAAAATATAAAGGGCATGTATGTAGGCCTATACATGTGCCATATGAATCATTTTGATTTATAAAATCGATGCATCGTCAAAATGATCATCAAAGACGCAACTTAAGATTAGCGTCATTAATGGCTCGGCTTATAAAATGCGAGCACGGTTTTCCAAATTAAATTATTAAAAATGGTGGTGAAAACTTTCAAGTATTGGGCGATTATTGGAATAAGTGTTGAACATAAAAGTAGCCCATGTTCATACGCGAATTGCTTTTGTTGAAACGTTTATAAAACGTCTTCAGTTGATTGCAAAGCCAATAATATTGTGAGAACAAAACTTTTAGTTTATGGGGCATGTTATGACATATGAATCGCATCTTGCCAACAATCTATAATGAATCCTCCCCGTTAGAATGGTTTTGGTCACAAACCAAATTTCCCATGTGAGATTTTGTAATTGTGTGATATATAGTAAATATACCACAACACACAAAATGGGATATTTAAATTGATAATTCATTCAGGGGGAGAGAATGAGCAGCGAGAAATATGGAATGAATTATGATATAGATGTTAATCCTCACATTAATGAATATGAACTTAAAGTTCAAGGGACAAATAACATTCCAGATATAGTAAATGCCAGATGTAACACCCCCAAATTTGGTTTGTGGCAGCGGAAAAGTAATTTGGGTGTTACGGTGAGGATCGAAGTTTAAATCTTAGAAAACGGCCCGGAAAGGGTGGTTTGAAAGTTATATGTCATTCAAAATAATATTTTTGATACAACGGTAAATCATTTGATTTGAAAATCCCATAAAAAGATGTGATAATTTGGAGAGAATGACATATTTGATTTTACACCATTTAGTTATCAGAGTAAAAGATGCCCGCTCCGTGTCTTGTCCTGCTCCGTTAATTACCTGAGATAAACATGCTTAAAAGTCAACATAATGTTGAGTGAAATCATGGAGTTTGTAGTTTAAATATCAGTTCAATCACAAGTAAGATTGTATTGGAGATACAATCAGTTTAAAATATTGATATTGCAGTTCATATATTGCCCTAAGCCTCATGACACGCAAACGTTAACAAAGTACCGCCTAAACGGAGGAGCCCACCAAATTAATGATGAGAATTTGCCCTCGAGTAATAGGTGATTTTGCCAATTCCTATTTTTCTCAAATATAATGCATCGCGACTAATACGACTAGCAAAAAGCATTCCGTCACAGTATTAGTGGGATAGGTCGTCAACCTCTAATAGATCTATTCATTATATTCGCGTTCACCGCAGTGATTAATGGCTCATGATAAAGGGTCTTATGGCAATATGGAGTACTTAGGCATATATCAAGTCAGGTAGCATACAGAAAAATACTTGTGATTTAGTTATAGCATGTATCCCCCTCACGGAGTTTAAAAAGTATAAAGAGTTAAAAAGTGAGGCCATGACTCACCTTGGAATGTAGTGACGTAGATAACACAATGGTGCCAAGGAGTGTAGCAGAACCGGGTGAGGAGTAACGCACAACGATACTTATTCAGCAAATCCTAATGAATATAAGTTTGTCTCAAGATATGACACGCGGAAAGTAATCGATACGTATGAGTTTCAAAAGATAGAGCGTTTTAGTTTTCGTGGAATATTTGTATTAATGTTTGTAAAAGTTTAGTATCTCATTCGTGTGGTGGTATAGAGTCATAGACTCAGACAAACGCACGCCAACCATAAAACATATAGCACAAGCATACAAGGCAAATAAACATGTAAGAATCAAATAGCAAGTAAGATTATATATGTATTAGACATAGCACATGGGTTTTGTAACTTGCAAATTTACTAAAACAAGCCCAATGTACAAATTAGAATTCTGAAATTCTGAAACAGTCCAATGATTGGGAAGTCTGTACAACTCAGTGAGTTCTGGACATGAGGTGATTAGATAGGGTGATAGAGCTTTGTCTTGTGGTCGTTTCGACAGGTGGTGCACCTCATAACTCATCCCGATGAGTAAATGAGAGCCAAAATGGTGAAAGGTGTCAAAATCTGCACACCAGATTTAAATCATAAAAAGCCTATGGTTCTGGTCTTTTCTGGAGTTCGGTCCAGTTTTATAAAATGTAGGTAAGACATAAACTTAAATGTGGTCGCAAACGGCGCATCAATCAGAGTTGTAGAACTCTAGATATGGCCAAAAAGGTGGGACTGCAGTGTGCTGTACCAAACAGCCCATTACGCAGCAACTAACCAAGTAAATGCACCTCTATTTATGCAGAAAATCAGTAGATAAATACACCACATGTTGGCCTATAATACGACGAACCAAACACTCCCCGTTGGGGCTGTTTTGCAGCCGCAAACACTCCCTTGGCAGTTGGGTCGCGATAACAAACCAAATGTACCCATAGTGGGCTATGGTGGCTGACCCGAAACAACAAGCACACCCTTGCGGTGTCTTGAATGCCAAAACAACAACAATCAAATAGGCTAGATTCTAAAGCAAATAAGCATATCCGCATATCACACATGAGCAAAACCAAGTAAGCCAAAACATGACATATAAGCCACAACACAAGGCTATATGCTTAAGCAAAAATCCACTAATGTGTCCCAAACAAGTGCAAGCCACAAAGGTCACATGAGCCGATACTAAAGCTCAATTTAAACACAATACATATACTTACATATGCTGAAAAATCAGAAACCAAACACACTTAAACATGCAGAAAAATCAGCAATTAAACTCCATTGTACATGCTGAAAAATCAGCATATAAACTCTATTATAAGTGCAGAAAAATCAGCAACCAAACATATCCTTTTTGTGCAGAAAAACTGCACTAAACATGCTGAAAATCAGCAACCAAACATGTCCTTTTTGTGCAGAAAAACTGCACTAAACATGCTGTTTTTGGTGCTGGAAAACCAGCATATGACATGGTCTTTTTGGGTTCGTTTTACAGCAACCGAACACCCTTGTTGGGCTGGTTTTTGCAGTCCACAACACCCCTCGTCGGGGGCTGCGTTTCAGCAGTTAAACACCCCATTTGGGGCTGTTTTAAGCAGCAAACAACCACCCTAGTTGGACCAGAAAATGAATTAGCAACACACCCCATTTGGGGCTGTTTTGGCTGGACATAAAATGATGAACAAACACCCTTATGGGCTGTTTTGGTTCCTCGACTCACAACAAATACAACCCTCTTGGGTTATCATCAAACCGAATCAAATTAAATCTACCAAACCCACTTATTAAATTATACCACACGAATTAAGACACGTTTTAATCCGATTCTTGATTAATGAAAACTTTATAAACTGATTTAAATAAAAAGATTAGCAAGAGATAAAAAAATAAGTTTCGGCATACCCAACAAGGACAAGAGGAAGAGCGAGGTGATGATGATGGTGGTGGCTACGGTGGTCAACCCAAACCGAAACAGCACCCATGGTCTCTAGACTCGTCTTCTTGGTGATGATGGTTGCGTGAAGTGGATGTGGTGATGGGGTCGCTGATAACACAAGGGAGAGGAAGAGATGGTTTTTATGTTTTCTGGGTGTTTATCAAATGAGAGGGAAAAGGGAATATATAGAGGGTATGATGAAAAGAGTTTTATGGAGATAGAGGGTACAGTATATGTATATTCATAAGGCTTATGTTGAGCATTCTCAATACACATAATCATAAAGAAAGATTATGGTACACGTATGTTTTATGTGGCAAGTTTAAAGACACATATTATATATTACTACGTATTAGTTTAAGAGTTAGTTTGATCCCAGTATTTACTTAAAGTTAAGTCTTTAAGTCTCGAAACTTAATATCGGGTAACGTAAAAATATCAAAGTTTATTAATATATTCCAATTAATAATATTATGACGTGTGATAAGTGTATACGTTAATAAAATTTAAAAGGGTTCGGTATTCATATTACGTAAAGAGTTTAATGTAAAATATAAAAATAATAAAGTGAAAATAGTTCATATAAAATATGTAGGCTTATCCAAATCTTATGTTGGTTGTGAGTATAGTATATTAAAGAAAAATTTAAATTTCTCCATAAAAATGGGCTTTGTTAAATGATAAGTCAAGGGTATTATTAATTAACAAAGATTATTATGACGGATTTTTGTAGGATCTTACAGTATCTACCCCTAAATTTTGAACTTCGTCCCGAAGTTCAGTCCGTGATAGGTGTTGAAAAATATGGCGTTCTGAGGTGAGAGTTTATGGAAGATGTTGTCGAAGGATTTCTTATTTGACTAACAAAAGAGAGATTTCATCTACATTTATTAGTACTAGACTAAATAAATTCGAATGTTTGGTCGATAATTGAAATTATAGTCTATGAATAGTGAACATAGCGGTCGAGAGTAGGAAGTATTTAGCACTTAATGTTTAGGGTTTCGATGGTTGAGACTAGGAGATTTTTAGTGGTAGTGATTTGAAATTTTAATGATCGTGAATAGTAAAATAACGGGTACCTTCTCCACTTATTTATCCTATCCATCTATTCCTATAAATATCTTATCCACCTTTTTCCTTTTTCATCCTTCCGCCCCATCCCTTTCATCTTCATTCCTTTCGAAAAAAAAAAAAATTTTTCACCATGCCTCCGATCGTCATTGTTGTAGCCATCGTGTACATTGTCCTTGTTGCCATGTATTTGGCCTTCTTTCCTGATGAAAACTCCGATTACTACGTCGCATCCTTGGTGTTCATCGTACCTCTCACGGTTTTAGCGATCAATGTGGATAAGATTTTGGGGTGAGGATCTCGGCTAGTGTGGTTAGAATGTAGTTTTGTTGTGTGTCGATGTAACCTTTAATGAATGTGGAATAAAATCTTGTTTATGTTTAGTTATAAATCTCGATATGGATTTTAATATTTTGTTATTTTTATGACGCAGAATAATCAAGGTGCTTCATCCTATGGTGGCTTTTGCTATTGTTGGGTTGGTGGGGGTCGTTGCTTTTATGGTGGGTCAACCGATTGAAGATTGTATGCCTTACATTGTGTTTATTGTATTGTTAGCACTTCCGATGTTAATCATTTCGCTATGTATTAACTTCCGGGGTTTCAAATAAAATTTATGTTATTTGTGTTTTCCATAGATTGTTGTGAATTCTTATAGTTTATATTTTCGTATTTTTCTCGACTTCGTATAATAGAGTAGTGAGTAATGGGTAATGAGTGTAGATCGGACTGAGGTTGGCTAAAAGTGAGGTGTATGAATGAATTATTTTGTTTCGAGATTATGTTTTTGGAATGAAAATTGTTATTCTATCGTGTTTTGAAAGTGCACATGATCCAAAATTTTTGGAAACTACAACTTATGGTGTAAACTACTCGTCAAATAAAGAGTTTGTAGATTTTTAATAATGAGAGTTTTGGACGAGAATTTAATGAATGTAAAAATAGTTGTTGAACTTTAGTTTTTGTAAAGAAAAACTCGTTAGATGAAGTCTTAAGTGATAACACAAAATTGGTTTGCTTTATATAAAACCGTGTCTTACGTTAATAGCTTGTTTGAGTTTAGTTTTCAAAATATTCAAGTTGTGAGCTAAGTGTGAAAGCAAGGAGGGAAATAAATATGCTGCAAGATGAAATGTGTTATAAAAAAATTCATATTGTTTCTTAGGATTTGTTAATCGTTGTTGGGGCAAAAGAGAAATACGAAAGTTGGTTTGTTTTAGTTGTAGTTGAGTCCACAAAGAATGAAACATGACCAAATAACTAGACAGAGTTTCGTTTGAATTTGTTGAGATTGTTGGGAACTTAAATGAAACAAAGTATTTAGGCAATATATGATTTTTGTTGAAGTCATTTGATAACATGACAGTCGGGCTGGGCTTTGACTGTCACATGCTTGAGTATTGGTAAATATTTGTTACGTACGATTTATTGGTAAGTGCCTAATTGAGACGTATGAAATTATTGATAAATTGTTAAGTGAATGATCCAAAGTAAACGGGTATGAGTCGATTAGATTAGAAATAAATCTCAAGTTCTTAAATTGAGTTCAAGTATTACTGTTAAACAAGGGTGCGTTGGATTGTTGTTAGCAATGGGTCGAAGATAAATGTTTCAAGGATAATTTTAATTTGGCGATTGTTGAACACCTGTTCCATGGCGTATTTGGTTACTAGATAGTTTCGAGATTATCGAAATTTCGTATAATGCCTAAAAGTTTCGAGAGAACGTTAGGAGGTTCACTATTTCCTAGAGGATGTGTAGTCAAATCGTATGAAAAGTGTTACTTGTATGTGGCGTGCTCAGGATTTTTAAGTCATGGTGGGGCGTGTTTAACGCGATTTGTTCCTGCCTCTTGCGTTGAATTGCGAAAACCAAAGTAAATATTTTATTTACCACGTATCTCAGAGCTAGTTGCTAGTTTTACTAGACATAGATTTTGAAAGTTTTACCGTTTGAATACGAACGATTTTATTTCTTAATTGAAAGATATTTTTCAAGCCCTTATAAATACCATTGGCATGGTTGTATTACCTATACACACACAATTCGATGGCTTGTAAGCTACCACATACCGCTGAACAAATTCAACTGTACATCAAAGCAGAAACGGAGGGTAGTGACGTGGATCGTCAAAATGCTATTGTGAAGGTCATTCTGCAGTTTGAAGCTACGAAACAATTGAAACGACGACTTAGAGAAAACTATGCTAAGTGCACAGACATTTCGGATGGTAGGAAGCATGTGATTGACAAGTTTTTGTATGATGAATCTTGTAAGGATGCTGCTGTCATTGAATCGCTGTGGTCTTGTGTTCATCAGATAGATGACCAGATTTCTAACAAGGTTCGTTGGAGCTTGGAAGAGAACGTTGAAGCTGCTAGGGTTGAACATCAACAACAACAACAACAACAACAAAAACAAAAGCAACAAAATCCATTACTACTACAACATCAACAACAACCACAACTACAACAAGGTGCATCAAGTTCATCTACACCAAGGGTGGTTGTGCAACAACAACATTTGCCTCATCTGGATCATTTCCAGCCAAGTTTCGAGGAAAATGTGGCAGTTGATGATGGTGGTTGGACTCCTGCCATGGATTGGGATCTGAGCAGGTTGGAAGCTCAATGGGAGGAAGAGAAGTTGGCGAGCTTTGATCCTTATGATGACGGCTATGATTCCAACAATTCTCAGACTTGGGATCATCCGGACTACCTTTAAAGTCTAGGGCTAGGTTTATGTGATGTTTTAATTCAGTATCGTTTGTAATGTTTAAGTATTTCCGTCAAGTTTATTTGAATAATATGGTGTTTGGATGTAATGTTACGAACACGACTTGGAAAGGAACTCATTACTCTGCTAGATTTAGATATTTTACAGAAATCTGTGTGGGTAACCTACTTGTTAAACAAAGAGTTTTGTTGATAACAGATTCTCACATAGAGATATTTGAATGAAGATTCGGTGCATGTAGAGAAAGTTGCTGAATTCCGGCTTTTGGGGTATGGAAGATCTTGTTTGTCTTGGTGTGGAGAATAGTTATTGCAAGTGGCTAGAATAGTAAGAGACAGTATTACGATAGGAGTGTTGCTTTGAATTCGTATATTGACACTATGTATCACTATATAGGGATTCTAATGAGAGTTATGCTGTGTGTTTGATGAATTTTTATGGTTATCGGTTTCATACTAGTGTACTTACAGATATAAATAAGCCCACTTATTTATAATTCGTTATTTACATAGAGAGGCGTCCCAAACAATGTAAATAAGGAAATATAAACTTATGGTTCGGCGCCTTACACTTTCTTTATTTAGATAAAAGGCATCCCCATCATTCAAATAAAGACATTGCAACCCATCCTGCTTAAGAATTTCTGATTTAATATTCATATTATTCCACAAAATAATTCCTGCGCGGATTTTCCGAAAGTACAGTAAGATTTACTTCACCTGTATTTATAAAGGTACGAGTAAGATAATTAAAGATAGTTGGTACAATACTTGAAATAGTTGGTGAGTGTATATAGATAACGTTGAGTGTGAAATAGTACAGGGTGTAATATGTGAAGAATAATCATCAAGCATGTACAGATTAGTACAAAACAATCTTAATAGGTAATATATTGAGCACGGTAGTCTGCAGACACGGAAGGCATAAGATGATAAGGTGTAAAATCATTTATTTTGAAAGTGTGGTTATAGTTCAATGTTTTAAAACGTTTGATTCTCTATAACCATAGGCTCTGATACCAAACTGTAACACCCCCAAATTTGGTTTGTGGCAGCGGAAAAGTAATTTGGGTGTTACGGTGAGGATCGAAGTTTAAATCTCAGAAAACGGTCCAGAAAGGGTGGTTTGAAAGTTATATGTCATTCAAAATAATATTTTTGATACAACGGTAAATCATTTGATTTGAAAATCCCATAAAAAGATGTGATAATTTGGAGAGAATGACATATTTGATTTTACACCATTTAGTTATCAGAGTAAAAGATGCCCGCTCCGTGTCTTGTCCTGCTCCGTTAATTACCTGAGATAAACATGCTTAAAAGTCAACATAATGTTGAGTGAAATCATGGAGTTTGTAGTTTAAATATCAGTTCAATCACAAGTAAGATTGTATTGGAGATACAATCAGTTTAAAATATTGATATTGCAGTTCATATATTGCCCTAAGCCTCATGACACGCAAACGTTAACAAAGTACCGCCTAAACGGAGGAGCCCACCAAATTAATGATGAGAATTTGCCCTCGAGTAATAGGTGATTTTGCCAATTCCTATTTTTCTCAAATATAATGCATCGCGACTAATACGACTAGCAAAAAGCATTCCGTCACAGTATTAGTGGGATAGGTCGTCAACCTCTAATAGATCTATTCATTATATTCGCGTTCACCGCAGTGATTAATGGCTCATGATAAAGGGTCTTATGGCAATATGGAGTACTTAGGCATATATCAAGTCAGGTAGCATACAGAAAAATACTTGTGATTTAGTTATAGCATGTATCCCCCTCACGGAGTTTAAAAAGTATAAAGAGTTAAAAAGTGAGGCCATGACTCACCTTGGAATGTAGTGACGTAGATAACACAATGGTGCCAAGGAGTGTAGCAGAACCGGGTGAGGAGTAACGCACAACGATACTTATTCAGCAAATCCTAATGAATATAAGTTTGTCTCAAGATATGACACGCGGAAAGTAATCGATACGTATGAGTTTCAAAAGATAGAGCGTTTTAGTTTTCGTGGAATATTTGTATTAATGTTTGTAAAAGTTTAGTATCTCATTCGTGTGGTGGTATAGAGTCATAGACTCAGACAAACGCACGCCAACCATAAAACATATAGCACAAGCATACAAGGCAAATAAACATGTAAGAATCAAATAGCAAGTAAGATTATATATGTATTAGACATAGCACATGGGTTTTGTAACTTGCAAATTTACTAAAACAAGCCCAATGTACAAATTAGAATTCTGAAATTCTGAAACAGTCCAATGATTGGGAAGTCTGTACAACTCAGTGAGTTCTGGACATGAGGTGATTAGATAGGGTGATAGAGCTTTGTCTTGTGGTCGTTTCGACAGGTGGTGCACCTCATAACTCATCCCGATGAGTAAATGAGAGCCAAAATGGTGAAAGGTGTCAAAATCTGCACACCAGATTTAAATCATAAAAAGCCTATGGTTCTGGTCTTTTCTGGAGTTCGGTCCAGTTTTATAAAATGTAGGTAAGACATAAACTTAAATGTGGTCGCAAACGGCGCATCAATCAGAGTTGTAGAACTCTAGATATGGCCAAAAAGGTGGGACTGCAGTGTGCTGTACCAAACAGCCCATTACGCAGCAACTAACCAAGTAAATGCACCTCTATTTATGCAGAAAATCAGTAGATAAATACACCACATGTTGGCCTATAATACGACGAACCAAACACTCCCCGTTGGGGCTGTTTTGCAGCCGCAAACACTCCCTTGGCAGTTGGGTCGCGATAACAAACCAAATGTACCCATAGTGGGCTATGGTGGCTGACCCGAAACAACAAGCACACCCTTGCGGTGTCTTGAATGCCAAAACAACAACAATCAAATAGGCTAGATTCTAAAGCAAATAAGCATATCCGCATATCACACATGAGCAAAACCAAGTAAGCCAAAACATGACATATAAGCCACAACACAAGGCTATATGCTTAAGCAAAAATCCACTAATGTGTCCCAAACAAGTGCAAGCCACAAAGGTCACATGAGCCGATACTAAAGCTCAATTTAAACACAATACATATACTTACATATGCTGAAAAATCAGAAACCAAACACACTTAAACATGCAGAAAAATCAGCAATTAAACTCCATTGTACATGCTGAAAAATCAGCATATAAACTCTATTATAAGTGCAGAAAAATCAGCAACCAAACATATCCTTTTTGTGCAGAAAAACTGCACTAAACATGCTGAAAATCAGCAACCAAACATGTCCTTTTTGTGCAGAAAAACTGCACTAAACATGCTGTTTTTGGTGCTGGAAAACCAGCATATGACATGGTCTTTTTGGGTTCGTTTTACAGCAACCGAACACCCTTGTTGGGCTGGTTTTTGCAGTCCACAACACCCCTCGTCGGGGGCTGCGTTTCAGCAGTTAAACACCCCATTTGGGGCTGTTTTAAGCAGCAAACAACCACCCTAGTTGGACCAGAAAATGAATTAGCAACACACCCCATTTGGGGCTGTTTTGGCTGGACATAAAATGATGAACAAACACCCTTATGGGCTGTTTTGGTTCCTCGACTCACAACAAATACAACCCTCTTGGGTTATCATCAAACCGAATCAAATTAAATCTACCAAACCCACTTATTAAATTATACCACACGAATTAAGACACGTTTTAATCCGATTCTTGATTAATGAAAACTTTATAAACTGATTTAAATAAAAAGATTAGCAAGAGATAAAAAAATAAGTTTCGGCATACCCAACAAGGACAAGAGGAAGAGCGAGGTGATGATGATGGTGGTGGCTACGGTGGTCAACCCAAACCGAAACAGCACCCATGGTCTCTAGACTCGTCTTCTTGGTGATGATGGTTGCGTGAAGTGGATGTGGTGATGGGGTCGCTGATAACACAAGGGAGAGGAAGAGATGGTTTTTATGTTTTCTGGGTGTTTATCAAATGAGAGGGAAAAGGGAATATATAGAGGGTATGATGAAAAGAGTTTTATGGAGATAGAGGGTACACGTATATGTATATTCATAAGGCTTATGTTGAGCATTCTCAATACACATAATCATAAAGAAAGATTATGGTACACGTATGTTTTATGTGGCAAGTTTAAAGACACATATTATATATTACTACGTATTAGTTTAAGAGTTAGTTTGATCCCAGTATTTACTTAAAGTTAAGTCTTTAAGTCTCGAAACTTAATATCGGGTAACGTAAAAATATCAAAGTTTATTAATATATTCCAATTAATAATATTATGACGTGTGATAAGTGTATACGTTAATAAAATTTAAAAGGGTTCGGTATTCGTATTACGTAAAGAGTTTAATGTAAAATATAAAAATAATAAAGTGAAAATAGTTCATATAAAATATGTAGGCTTATCCAAATCTTATGTTGGTTGTGAGTATAGTATATTAAAGAAAAATTTAAATTTCTCCATAAAAATGGGCTTTGTTAAATGATAAGTCAAGGGTATTATTAATTAACAAAGATTATTATGACGGATTTTTGTAGGATCTTACACCAGACATATTTAGTGACCTAAAGAAAGTGACTAGATCATATTATGCTGCTATTGCTCCAATTACAATGTGTGTCCCAACAGTAAAATCATTGATTGGTAGTAAGTCTATGGCACGTCTGCAGCGTGATAGACGAATCGATTCCAAATAAAAAGTCCTCGAATGAATAGATAAAATGGAGCAATAAATTAAGATGGTCGAATCGAGGTAATAAAGACCCCATAATAGTCTCTGAAAGAAAAACTAGACATGAAAGGATATTGAAAACCCGGATACATGAAAAAAAACTTTGAGATCTCAACAAATGATAGAATATAATGTCTAGTAAAGTGTGAAATCGAAAAGAACTGAAACGACGTCGATAATACTGTATATAATAATGCGCATGATAAATACAAGGTGAGGATCTTGGATATCTACAAGAAGTGTAGTTGTAAAATGAATGGCCAAAGAATATAAAGACGCAAGTAACTAATGAACTATGAAAGTCTCTTATGATGAAACGTGATTATTGGGTGAAATCCATACACATGAATGTTATGAGAAAGGATATTTAATGTTATGTCTGGCAATATGAGAAATAAGTTGTATGCGTCTAATATTATAAAACAAGAGCTCATTTTTGTTGAGATTCCTTAAGGAATATAGAATGCATGGAACACGTGTCATGATTCTCGAGAATAGTAGTTGATCAAATTGAACCATAGTAAATCAAATATTTCAATATTTTCAAGGTACAAAGGATATGGATTTATATTTTACTAACCCGTCAAAACAAGTTTAGTTAGTTTTGCAGATGCAGGATATATGTTTAACTTACAATGATCGATCTCAACATGGATATATTGTTACTAGTGGCGAATATTTTTCCTGGCATTTGATAGAGCAAACAATCAAGGCGACTTCATCAAACCATACATAAATTCTGGAAAGGAGATAGCAACTATTGCATGAAGATAATGTAGCATACCTTGCTATATTCAAGTAACGTTACATCAAAGGCGACAAGACACTTCTCATTCCAGTGATGATTTCGTTGACCTATTTACAAGATACCAAGTGATGTAGTCATCAGAGGGAGATAATACGCGCTGCACTCTTTTTGTCGTTAGTCATGGTTTTGTCCCACTGGGTTTTCCTGGCAAGGTTTTTAATGACGCAGCATTCCCTAAGCGTATTAACAATATGAACATCCAAGAGGGAGTGTTATGGATAATTATTAGTAGATGTCCATATAACCCATAATAGGCCCATAGCCCATGTTAACTATTAGGGTTTTTGCCCTAATGTTTGTCTATATATACTCTTTGTAACTCTCATAGTAATCATCAATAAATTCCCTATTCACAACAAAAAAAAAAAATTGTAACACATAGAAATTTAACAAAGATTTCTACACGATTCATATCTATATCTTAACACATACAAATTTAACAATCTGACTGCAAAACCCAAAATTTGTAATCTTTTTAGGTAAAGATGTTTTTCCACATTGTATTGGAGCGAAACATGCAGCTTCACCCTCGTCATTTTGGCCGCGAGCTTCGCGAAAAGCTTGTTTCCAAGCTTATGAAAGATGTCGAAGGAACTTGTAGTGGCAGGCATGGTTTTGTTGTCGCCATCACCGGTATAGAGGATATTGGCAAAGGCATTATTCGTGATGGAACTGGTTTTGTTACTTTCCCTGTTAAGTATCTTTGTGTTGTCTTTCGGCCCTTTAAAGGGGAGATACTTGAAGCTACTGTTACTATGGTTAATAAGGTGAACTTTTTTATTTTATTTTTGTGTTTAGGGGGTGTTTGTTTAAGCTTATTATATGTGGGCTTATGAGCTTATTTGGTTTCGGTTTATATTTCATAAGCTTTAATTTTCAGGCTTATTTTGATGTTTAACGGCTAATATAAGTTTATATATGCCCAAAGGTTAAAAAATAAGCCAGAAAATCGGGCCTTATGAAATATAAGCTGAAATCAGATAAGCTCGTAAGCTCACATATAAGCTTAAACAAACACCCCCTAATCAAAGTGTTATCGAAAGTAATTTTCTGTAACGGATTTTGCAGATGGGTTTCTTCGCTGAAGCTGGGCCTGTTCAGATATTTGTGTCCAACCATGTGAGTGAGTTGTTCCTTTAATTGTTTCCGTTTTTATACTTTGTTAATAAGATTCGATAGAAATGATATTGTACTACCCTGCAAAACGATACTCTTTGTACCATTACATATTTACATGTCACAAGTATTCACACCACCAAGAGAAAAAATATTGTCTTTATGTGTCATGAGTTGTAATCTTACTTCTGCATAGGTGCAGGATTTCTTAATCTTTATTTTTTAACGCTACCACATCTTGTGCTCAAATACTTTCGGGGCATATTGGTTAAAATGGTGTGGTTATATAGCTTCCACAAAAAAAGGTTCAAGTTAGTGATTTAGAAGCTTGTTCAAACTATAGTGTTCATGTTGTTTTCAATTTGTTTCGTCGTACCTCTTGTGGTTGGGAGATTCCATTCATTTAGCTCGTGTTATAATTTTGTTTCAAAATGTTTATATAAGTTGACAGTCAAAGAATACGGAGACAAGAGATTAATTCTTATTTATATAATGCTAGCACAGTTTTGATTTACACTTTCAGCGCTTTTATTGTGGTAAAACATTAAGTACTACTATAGAAAAGAAAAGTTGGGAATATAATTTCTGAAGAATTGTTTACAATATCAATGTTGGAATTATGCAGTAACAAACTCATAATCAAATTTTGTTATTCATCTAAAATGCTTGATCGAATCCAATAAAAGACTTGGTCGGCCATGTAGTCTTTTTATTGAAACAGAGGAAGATAAAGATTGTATAAACTAGTAAGCTAGGTCTGAATTAAGCTATTTTTTCTTAGTATTACTATGACATGCTTTTAGCACATAGATATTAATAATTAACATACTTAAAAATCACATCTTGATAATACGACCTGATTCTAATCTTTTCCTTTTTTATTGTAGTTGATACCTGATGACATGGAGTTTCAGTCGGGGGATATGCCTAATTACACAACTTCAGACGGATCTGTATAAATTCGATATTACCATTATCATATTTTATGGTGTACCATGAGGGATGATTTATATATAATATTATCCCTTTTTGACTTTTCCAGGTGAAGATTCAAAAGGATAGCGAAGTTCGGTTGAAAATCATTGGTACTCGAGTCGACGCAACAGAAATTGTAAGTAGTCAGTTCTATCTCCTTAATTTCATGAGTTCATGCTGTATAGTTCAGTAGCTTTAGTAACTAGTTTAGATAGTTACATTGTAATAGGGTCTTTCTCCCTTAGACAAGTATGCATGTTTCTCTTTATTTTGTGAAGTTTCTTTTGCCTTTTGTTGTCAGCAACAGATAGATATATAATCTGTGGAATAGATGTTAGTTAGTTATCATATAAAAAAACTAGTAACCACTGTATGCACTTTGTGTGTTGTATCTTAACAATAACATTTACTATATAATGAATGCATGCTTAAGAAAAAGGTTATGTACAGTTGCATTTTCTACTAAGCATGTAAAATGATTAGGACATCCAACTAGCAACATGGCTTACAGATAGCAACGTGGCGTTCACTTGCACACCGTTACTGGCGTCTAAGCCTTGGTTTCTGTCTTGCTGTCAAACCTGGCTAAAGAGCTTGTTCGTCTCCCATTGCCAAGGAACACCTAGTAGCGTTAAAGCAGGATTATGATTTATAAATCATAGTCTTTGATAGAATGACCAGTACCCAAAAGTTTTTTCATTTTTACTATCCCACAGACTTCAATTCCATTTATACGCATGCCTCTTTGCACATCAAGTAGAGTCATATATCATAAGTTATCTTATATACAGATATGTCAAAATACATAGAGGGTACAACATGCCCAAAAAATAAAGGTGTCACAGTCATTGTGAAGGTTAATTCTGTCATTAAGATGTTTCTTTCTAAAGTATAGGGAAAAGGAGATTTTAACCCTAACCTTCAAAGTGTTAGCACCCGAGAATAGGTAGATAAAATGTTTGATGCCTTGTTCCGAATTTTGTAGTCGTTTACTCCAGAGTAAAAAAAAACTTATCAATGTGTGTTGAAGGGAAAGATTGGTGAGAACAAACAAGGCTAAAATGACCCTTTGATTTTGGCGTGAAAATGTTAAACCATATCATACGATCAATATTGTGTGTATATAAGGTCTGAAGTGTTTCTTATCATAGTATAACGACAACTAGCTGTATACCATTGATTAAGGGTGGCAAAATTTGATTGGATTGGTTTACGGGTATGGGTCATAGCAGGTTGGGTTGACCTGAAATACATATTTGGCAATTTTTCGTTTTTTATTATGAATAACTGATGCATCATTATTAATTACAAAAGTTACATTATTATGATAATAATCTATTTTTTTAGTAAATCAGTTTAATAGGATGTGTGCATTAAATATACGCATAGAGCGTCCTTTAACCAAATGAACCCATTTATAAGTAAATGGCGAAACTGCAACCTAGGTGCATAAGTGCATTTATGTACATAAAGTTAGACAATTTTGACTTATATGCTCAATAAACTAACTAAATACACAACAAGAACTTACCTGATACATGTTGAAGGGTATATATTCTATCTTCCTGATCTTATTTTTCTTTTGCAACTTTCTTTGTTTTACTAACATATCTGTTTATTTATGTTTTAACCATACGGGATTTATGTAATTCTGTTATTTACTTTGCAGTTCTGCATTGGTACCATTAAAGATGATTTCTTGGGTGTGATCAGTGATCCTGCAGGCTCTTAGTGCATGGGGACTCCATAAAGAAGCCAAGATGTTATCGATATTCCCAAATCCCTTACAAAGAAGCCATCCGTGGATTTAACCCCTTCCGATCAAGAATGTGTTCCTGTGTCCAGTCAGTGACATGTTTCCTGGTATTGGCTTATGAAATGTAAGATCCCTTGTTCTAGTAGTTTAAAGCGAGTTACTATAAACATGATTGCCATAATTGTTTTTTTGAATGATGGTCTTGTGTTGTTAACTTGTTATCCTTCCCTTGTGTACGTGGTTTATCGTGTAATCCGCAAGAACTTTATACCAAAATGTATGAATTTTGATCGTTCGAACACGAATATATGTACACCCAACATTCCCCAAAATTAGCTCTTCTTGTTGAGTCCATGGCATAGCCTTTTTTTTTGTTTGTGCTTTGCCACGTTTGTTTGGGTGCTAAAAATGCTAGGCGCTAGTCGGGCGGTCGACCACCGCCTAATAATTAGTTGAGGTTGGTCCTATTTATATTTTAAAATTATGTCTATTTGATAAAATAATTTTTTTCTCATCTACAACAATTAAATCGCAAAGTTTTTTTTTTTTTTTTTTTCTCACATCATCTAAAAACAAGATTCGATCAATTAAAAAAAAAAAAAAAAAAACATAATATTTAATTTAAAAAAGCGGTTGTTGATCGCCGTTGACCATCATTGACCATCGTGTTGACCGCCTTTTGGCGGCTGGTGCCTGGTGGTCGCCTAGGCCTCTTACAATACTGGTTGTTGGTATTGTTGTTGGGTTTGCTGGGGTTGTTGGTATTGTAGTTAGGTTTGTTGGAGTAGTTGTTTTTAATCACATTCAAAGCAATAACCATTTTCCGAAAAAATGGTTGTTACGAGATAATATGTTTTATTATATTTAAAAAACAATAATTATGTTTAGAAAAAAAATAGAGTTAACAAAACCCAACCTATTTTAGTATCAACTTAAAAGACACCCATTCGCTAAACCTACCGCCAAGGCACCAATACTATCACCTCTGCTAAAGCTGCACGAAAGCATCACGTGCACGTGAAACAAGTACTAAAAAACACGCAACATTGTTAAGATAAAAATGCACATCAAAACTTCCATTTTTGCAATCTACTTCACCATGAGAAAAATCGACATAAGATCGCAACTGTAAATGTCAAAGGTTTGCAAAACAAAGCCTTACAAAGCTTCTTGTTTGTCACTTTTCAATTTCCCTCTCTCATTTACTAAAATATAGAGAAATCTTCCTCAACTCATGTAAGGAAGAATAATTATGAGCATTTGCCCCCCTTCACCCACTACTAGTTGCATCATCTTTTGGTTCCTCAACTTCGACCAAATCATCATAGGAGACTGGCACACGGATTCTTTCACGTACAGGTCGTTTCTGCATTGGTCTCTCTTCGATGCTTAAGTTTTCATCTTTCATTATGGGTTCTGCATCTGGTACTTGAGCAATTTCTGCTTCAGAATCGTTCTGGTTTGGTGGTTTTCGCATATCTGGTTTGTTGAATTGCTTCTGAAAGTAATAAAAATCGGAAATCCTTTAATCATTATCTTAAAATAAAAGCCAAAACCAAAGGGAATGTCACAGGGAATATCAAGCTAGATTGACAGACACAAGACATATTAATGTACGTTAACGTCAGGTGAAACATGTATTCAGCTTTTTGTTAATCAAACAAAAAATTTAACACTATCGAACTCTTAATAGATTCTAATACTAGGATTTTTTTTATCAACACATCTAGTTACGAATGAGGTGATACGGGTTGTTTTTCATCTCAGAAGGGTCAACAAAAGATCAGCTAAAAGCAGAACGGGTCTAACGGGTCAAGAACAGGTCAGGCAAGTTATTAGTCGCCCTATGTCTGTTTTAATGCATAAAAAGATCACATCATTATTGTAATGATTTTTCTTTCCTGGCCATAGTTATCTATCATTTTTCTAAAGAAAATGGACAAAAGGCTTTTTCTGGGTCAACAGACCCAGCAGCCAATGGCAGGCTTGCCACTTTGAGGTAAGGTACATTAATCACCTCAAAGCTATTAAAAAGTTTTTTTTTTCTTACTAATGTAGTCAGTGGCGGATCTTGAAGTTTTTAGTGGAGGGGGCCGGAAATTTTTTTGTCCTATCGTTATATTTCGGTTAGTATATTAGGGGAGGGGGGGGGGGGGGGGGGGGGGGGGGGGGGGGGGGGCGACTTAATAAATATAAATTTTTTCGGACGAAATACGGATAACTTACTTAGCACTACTGAGCCAAAAAACGGGGGTGGCCCGGGCCCCCCGGCCCCTACTAAGAACCGCCCCTGATTGCAGTTCAGTCCAGTGGTAGACAGTTCTACATGTGTTAATAGGAACAACTAACGGGATACTAATGATTACTACAGCAATGCAATGTCAGCTAAAGTGTAAAGGTATATTTTCAACGCACCTCAAACTCCTTCCCCTTCTTCATAATCTCCTTAAAAGCATTTGGATCACGAACTTTAAGGATGCTCCACAAAATTCCACCACCATTTCTATAGCGTCTTCCATCAACAGTTTTCTGACCACCACAAGCCTGAATCGCGTCCACCTGTAACCATATCACTGTCATTGACCATCTAAGATGTAAAAGTAAAATAACCACTCAACAATGAAGTAATCCTTTTAATCCAATGACGCACCATCAAGATATAGTCAACACACAAGAAACAAATCTAATTAAACCCCAATACTAGTCGTGCTGAAGCTTCATTTCTTATCTCATCTTATTCACAAGAATTTATCTCATGCAAACGGATCATGTTCATAGCAAATAGAGATTTCAACGATTAAACTCACTCACAAAGGATCAGAAATCTACTTCTTGCACTTAAACAAACTAAATAATCAATAGTAAGGCCAAAGAGATGAGTAAACCTAACATGAGTTAGATAGTATTAAAGTTAATTCTTCTAGAAACTGGTAGGTGTTCGTTCTCTATAGGGATATGCAATTTTGGAAAACAGAAAAAATCAAGGGATATGTAATTTTGGAAAACAGAAAAAATCAAAAAATCTAAAATTAAAAGGGAAATGCAAAAAAATTTAAATGTGTTTTCCGCTGAATTGTCATTGTTTCACCTATGAAAGTCACTATGCATTATCTTTTTGATGTATAAATGTTTGTCTGTATCCATACCAAGAGATGAAACTGCAAAAGACACGCCAAAACAGGTGACATCAATCTACACCAATAGAATTATGAAGTAATACACCCAGAAGATATGACAGCTCATGAATCCAGACTGAAAGCGAAAAAATGGCTTCTGGAAGAGAAATCTGCGATTTTAGGGAAACAACATTGAGCATCAGTCTGAGAGACTAAGAAACTAAGTATACTATAAAGATTGAACACCACTGCAGCTCTAGGCTGTTCCTCTCACCTTCAACTGTCATTTTTCTTGCTCTCAGATCGGTAGATTGTACACAAAATTACCGCTCGCAGGGAACACAAAAGTAGGAAAATGGAGAATGCTACAAAGTTACATGGTTATCAAGCATATGGCCGAAGTCATGGTTGCCAGTTTAGTATCAATAATAGTGCATTAAGCTATCGGATTGACAAGGTTGTGTCCCTCAAAATCTATAACCAGATTTTTAAACTTGAAAAAAGATAAGAAAAAAGTAGCTAACATAATTTGAAATACTATAGCTTCTGTATGAGCGTGATGTGACTAACCATTATTTTACCTATCGTTTATATGGTTATTTTATGTGGTCTTGGGCTCTTGGCACCCAAACCTCATGCATTGATGTATATTGTGTCAGTGACACATCACCAAATGCTGGGTACTGATTGTGAACCTCTGGGTAGTACTAATCCAAGGGAACCTAGGTTTTCTAGCTATAAATCTATTAATAAACATTTAGGTTGACTCAGTCTATAAAGAACGACATACTTCAACTGATTAAGAACACAAATTCATGCTACTCTTTCCCTACTTGGTAAATGATGCTGAAACAATTTATTCACATTAGAGATTTACCAAAACAATACCTCTTTCACAAGGTCACTCAGAGCAGGCACGCCTAGACAGCCAACCGCAGTCCATACCAGGTAGGACTTCTTTTCTTTCAAGCGTCTACAAGTATCTAAAACAAACCTGAAAACAAATGCAACGGAATTTTCAGGTTAACTTTCATAATTACATATCATGAAGGTCAATAATCGTGATATACATAAATTATGATTTGTACATAGCAGAACGATTCAAGTTGAAGTTCAAGCAAAAGAAAGACCAATTATATATAAAAATCAAATAGACTGAACGTCAACACTTTTGCCTTCAGCAAAACCATGATTGTAAAATAGTAAGAAAATACCTGTTAATATCTGTCACATCAGACCCTGGACCACCTTTCCTTTTCTTGTTTTTCTTCTTCTTGTTCCTACGTCTCTGATTTTTACTTTGCGGTTGTTGAGCTACTGGATCACCATCCACACTGCTGTTTTGTCCCAACTCAAGTTGATGAATTTCCCCAACTAATTCTCCTTCTTCTACATCAACCATATCAACATCTTCCATATCTTCAATATTATCCACATCAAAAATGGAATCAAGCAAGCAGTCTTCTCCCTCCATGAATATAAAGAAGCTGCAAAAGATACCATGAGCACAAATCCATTATCAGGCATAAACAGAAATAAATAAACCCATGTTTACAAGAGAGCTTAGCCCAACAAAACAGAAAAAAATCTAATTAAACAAGGGATGCAAATACATGGTCATGATTGTATCACTAGTTTACAGACCTGAAACTATATGGGTATATGAGGTTCTGCCAATTAAAACATCTATCAATCATTGTCTCGACATTTAGTGAGTTTATTTAATATTCCAGCACGATCTCAAACATTTTGTATTTGTGGTTTTGTTAAATGATAAGGGATGAAGGTATCATGCATTCACATGATTTTGTATTGCACTACCTATACTACAAAATTGCATAGCTCATTTATAAAGCCTTAAAACCTAGAGAGTAATGATAACACGGATGAGCATCTCATAGCATCAATGTTTTTAAACAGAACAGACTGATCAAACAGTCCGGTTTAACTGGTCCAACCGTTCTGACCAACGGTTTAACCGCCGTAAATAGGTCCGGCAAAATTTGAAAGGTTTCTGCCGATATTTGTTGTTTTTTGGTGATATTTTTAGCTTTCAGGCGAGATTAAAAGGTATTGCACGAGATTCAAAGGTTTTCATAGAGATTTGACAGATTTCCGCCGAGTTTTGACCCGTTCCTACGACTTACCCGGAAATGTAATGTAAACATCTGGCTTTCCGGTTCCGGTTTTTTGCGGTCAAAACAGTTCATTGTTCACCCGGATTTTAAAAACCAGCAGACCAATCGGTCCCTGGTTCAACCAGTGGAAACAGTCGATCCGGTTTTCAAAACACTGCTTAGCATCATTAGCAGGAGGAGGAGAGGGGGCACCTCTTGTTTAGTTACTTAAGAAAATTCTCTCTTACTGAAATAAGAGAATATAAATAAGAAACGCTTTAGCTTTATAAACTAACTCATAATGACAAGCATCGTGTCTCATTGTACTACACCAGTGGGGTATCATCACAAGAATATGCACATTAACCAATCAATATCCTACAAAACAATGCCACTAGATTTTCAGCCTACTTGGTGACGGTCAGCAAGAGTATTTGAGGTTAAAATGATCACCCTTAAGCACAATTAAGAGTCAGGTTTCTAAGTTACTGACCTAAAAAATTCATTGATCAATATTAGCCTATCCAGGTGGTCTCAAAACTCTCAACTCTTTTATCGTTAAAACATTATAGACTATAATGAAAAGCTCGACAAAACAGCGGCATGCTTCTCCTTAGTACAAAACAAATGTGTAATTTGGACAACGACAGTCAATAATTATGATCCAATACAGCTAAAACTTGGTACATGAGTAATCTGCCCCTGGATTAACCCAACAACATATTCAATACCTAAATAAACACTAATCATATATATAGGATAGGCGTATAAATAAAGAGATGCTTAGCATCATATAGAATACTAGAATAGGCATATAAATAAAGAGATGCTGGACCGATCCATTAGACAGTCTTGTTTAATACTCCATGATACCTTAACTCCTTGCCATTTAAGTGTTGAGTAAAACCTACACACATTAACATTGGCTAGTTAATCCAAAGGGGCCCATTATATGAAAACGCTGACTTTTTAACATTTATGATGTTCTAAGCTACAAGACCGGCGATTTTTTCCAGATCTTATACTTTCTTTGGAAATAAATCTCGTCCTAATAGACAGGTGTATGCAAACAAAGATTTACAAGGTATCAAATTGTAAGTTGTTAATAATAATTATTATTAAAAAATATCTATATAAAAATTTCTGATTACAATAGGTGGTGTTGATTTAAAGATCAAAAATCTTCTCATGAAGATTGATTGGGAATGGCTTTTGCATAGTATTCAGGAGTGGAATTTGGAGAAGACATGTGAAGATGACACATTCAAAGTGTGAAATGAGACCATTTTTTAATAGATATGTACAAACACTTATTTTCACGTTCCACAGAGTTCTATTTATAGAGTTTAGCTCAACCACCGCAAATCACATACAAGACACTACAAAAAAGAGCAAACTACATGGCTTTCTCAAATATGTATTTCAGTGAGCCCATGTGAACAATGAGACTAGTTGTGTGATGATAAAACCAACCATGAGGGTGTTCATGACTGTACTCTTGTTATATAATACAAAAATGCGCCCATCAACGACTACTGCAAATAATTGGGTGGATTAAAAGCGGGACAAATAAACATACTTGCATACTAGTTCCATTTATTTGTACTGGTAGTCACCAATGGGCATATCCCCTATATTAAATAACAAGTGCATATCGAAAAACACCCTTAGGGTGCCTAATCAATCAATGCTTATAATCCAAAGACTTAGCCCTGTTAAACGTGAAACTAGTTGGTTGTACACCTTTAAAAAAAATGGTTCCAGTTCACATACGAGACTACGAGTGCCATTCTCCTTGTGTTCTCTCCCAACTCCCATGACTGTGAAAAAAGCAGTGCCACAATCTTGATGACAAAAGCGTTTTACATCAAAATTAACATCCCGTATTTTGACAAGAAACTGAAAAATTTAGATTATATATGAATAAAAAATATTAAAACTTGTTTCAAACTCACTTTTAGCTTATAAAAATTTATTGACCTTTGATGAAAGTATCATATGTGGGAAAACCATCATGTCCTGTAGGTTAGTATCATCAACATTGACTTTAAAGTCGTGGTAACGGGTCCCCTTGGATTCACAAGATATTGTTATTGTGTGTAGTTTTAATTTATGTGGAAAGGCATTAGGTGGCAACAATCAAGACTCGTTAATGCATACATTATCCTCCTATAGAAAACGTATAATCACATAAGATGGAAAAAAAAAATACTTTATATAATTTTTTTAAAACATTGTAACACATACAAATTTAACAAAGATTTTGCTCAACAACTCCACACGTGTCATATCTATATCGTAATGCAACAGCATGGTATTAACAACAATGGTATATACAAAGTAGCTGCATATTAACCATACCCATCTAACATCCCTGACAAAAAGCCGCTACATTTCAACAAACTTAGTGACGATCAGCATAAATATTTGAGGTTCAAATCGTCACTATCATATGATCAACTAAAAGCAATAACAAGGAGCAGCCTAGTGGTAAAAGTCTTGTGACTATCATCACTAAAATGTGACCCACAAAGCGGAGTTTTTGTCCGTGCCGCAGTGGGCTCAAACCCCGTGGCCAATAAGGCGGAATACCGAAAAAGGAAATAATAAAGCATACATTATCATTATGACGGCAATGCCATGAGGTCTCAACTATTAAGCCTTAAACCCCCAAATCATGATGGACTACGGGGGTATTTGTTTAAGCTTATATGTGAGCTTACGAGCTTATCTGATTTCGGCTTATATTTCATAAGCCCCGATTTTCTGGCTTATTTTGTAACCTTTGGGCTTATATAAGCTTATTATGTCATAATTAACTTATATTAGCCGATAAAAATCAAAATAAGCCGGAGAATTGAGGTTTATGAAATATAAGCAGAAACCAAATAAGCTCATAAGCCCACATATAAGCTTAAACAAACACCTCCTACATTTAAAAAGAAAAACTAATTGAGACAAAACATCAAACATAACTGAAACCACATAAAACACTGTCTCTAAACCAAATTACAACAACATAGTGTGTCATTTATAAATATATATAATCATGATCAATGGTACTATTATAGTAATATGCCTTAATCACAGCTTGTATAAAATAAATGGTGAGACGAACCGGTGAATGAAAGATGGCCGGCGCCGATGAACAAGTGTGTTTTGAGCGTGTGTGTAACGGTAAGAACAACACGATTAAGATTAAAATTAAAATTGTGATTCGGTACTTCTTTATTTATAACCGACCTAACTAGGGCCTTGCTTAGTCACTTGAGTATATAAAAAAGATTAATTTGGTGTTTACTAAAATTAAGGGCCCGTTTGGTATCCAGTTTTGGCATAAGACTTCAAAATCTATAGAACGAGAGTAACAGAGCCGGACCGAACGTTTGGTAAAAAGTTCGCTTATGTTCGTTTATTTATTAAATGAATGAATATGAACAATATTCTACGTTCGTTTAATTAAATGAAAGAACATGAACAAAAGTCGCGTTCATTCATTTATGTTCATGAACGTCTGATTACACATTCGTTGACGTTCGTTTATTTTCATTTATTTATTTATATTTGTATATCATATCTTTTAATTGTATAATTTTAAAATTAGTTTGTTTAAACAAAACAACACTTATAAAACAATATATTGTGCATATTTTAGTAAAGTTTATGTTTATTTGTCTATATTCGTTTATATTCGATCGTTTATGTTCATTTAGTGTCTTAATGAACGACATAAACGAACATGAAAAACTCATTTTGTTTTAATAAACAAACATAAACAAAAAAATTCATCTATTTAAGCGTTCGTGTCCGTTTATATTTTTTGTTAAATTTAAACGGACGAACATGAGCAAGGCTTCGTTCGTGTTCGTCCGTTTCATTTACAGCCCTAGGGTTTGCACACCACCACCTAACCCTCCCACCCTTTTATTATCCGGACAAGATAGTTCCACCATTTTATTATCCGGACAAGACAGTTTTTAATGTTTTTTTTGTTCTGTATAATTTGTCTTTGACTATTTTGACTTTATGTTCTGCATTTTTCTCGGCAGTTTTACTCATTTTTGTAACATAACAAAGACAGTTTTTATGGTATTCTGCTCCGTATTTTTTGTATTTTAATATTTTGACTTATCAACCTTTATAATTTCGGTTCCGTTTTTTTTATTTCGCAGTTTTAAAATAAAAACAAAATATAAAAACAAAAAAAACAAAAATGAAAAAATAAAATGAAAATAATTTTTTTTTATGGTGTGTAACTCCTATTTTAATGATTTGTAAACCCACCAAGCCATGACATACTTACTGTATATGGTTGTAGAGTGGCAGGGTACAGAGATGCAAAGCCACGAGATGAGTGGTTTAAAGGTCTATAAGATATTGTCATGATATTTCTAAATTCAATTTAATTTTATTAATAAAATAAATAATCTTTCAACACATAAGGTATTCTAGCCTAAGATATTAATGTGTAAATGCTACAAGATTTTTACAATAATTTCACAAATAAATTGAGATAAGCTTAGCTTCTACCTAGCTATTCACAAATAAAGTGAGATAGGCAGGTTGTAGTGATGACCAACATCACTAACATCATCATTGTCAATACAATGTCACATGACCTTTTCAGCAACCACTAACATCGCCACCAATAAGGAGTAATAAGATAACCAACATCGCCGAACATACCCCACTTAAACACAAATATACCTTACAAAAAACTAAAATCACACATAATCACACAACAACCAAGTTCCACAAGTCGGTCTATGCACAGACCGACTTCTCCCAATCTCACTACACCCAATGCAAGATAACAAATTAATGTGAGTATAGTGTTCCATGTTTCTTGGTTAAAACAACTTGCAAGATCTTTGGCCTGTTTGGTTTGTAGATGGGTTGGGATTTGGATTTGAATTTGTTATAAGTTTTGAATTAAATGATGAGAGAGAAAAATAAATGATTGATATATTATTTTATAAATAAAATAAATGATTGATATTATTATAAAATTTAAAAAGGTTATAAATAAAATAAAATAAATTATCATATATGGGTTGGACATTTACACGTATACCCTAAGAATATAATATACCACTAAATGTGCACAAAAGTCTACATAGATGGAGAATTGTCGAAAATCAACGAGGTGCTAGTGGGTAGTGGGTCTTGTGAAAAAACATATCTAAGGGTATTGATCACTATGTCATATCCGAGAACTTAAAACAAACAATTTATAAGTGTCACATCATATGAAAACCCAAAGTAAAGTAGCAAACCAAACTGCACCTTATTTTGTTTAATAATTTCATATTAATTTTACCAAATCAAATACACATATGATTTAAGAAAGGAGAAAATTGATAAAATATTAAAGGGAACTAACTGGATATTATAACTTTGATTCTTAAATTTTAATTGAACTGTAATCCTAAATGCAAAAGTACAAGAAAAACAAGAAAGGTTTTAAAGAATGTATAGTAAAACTCATGTACTAGCAAGTGTGAGAACTAGAAAGTGATGGTAAAGGTATGGGGCACAAAATGCATCGTGCAAGTTTTGTCAAATCAAGTTAATCAGCTACTTCACTTGCCTATTGTGTACCGAGTAAGCAATACTTAGAAGAAAAAAAATCTTTAATATATAAAACTTTACCCATACAATATTACATGGTTTGTCGAGGCATCCATGTAAAATATTTGGATGTTTTTTAGTCACTTTAAAAATGTTAAATCAATATCAAAATGTGATCAGTTGTATTTTTTGTTTATATAGATAGTTGCGTAACTTTCTTTTAATCAGTTATAAGCTTATAAGTTTCTTAAAAAACCAACATGTATCCGTTCTCATAAACTTTATATGTACATTCTATGGGCCTGCTAAGCACGGCCTAAAACACTCCCGAGTTATATATATAACAAATCCTGACCACACACAAATACATTTATTGTCAAACCACACACAACATGCCCAATGACCTACACTAGAATGGTTCAAGAACGAGTGCTAACAGTCGACTTAATTGCTGAGGAGAAATTATTTACAGACATTATTTATGTTCCTAAAGGTACATCTATTGAGGATATCACATCTATTTTCCGTTCCAAGGGTAAAGAGTATATTGTAAAGAAGGCAAAAATGTACCTAGATTTCGACGGCATGATTCAGGACATAAGGTCGGAAAGGGATTTAAGGATGGTGACTGTAGTTAAAAGTGTCTTTGATTACAATTAATACCTATTGATAGATTTTCTATGTTTTGCCAAAATATTTCTAAGGTTTACTCTTTTGTATCTGCGTAGTTACATACATGTTTTTTTAATAATTATCTAGCTACTTTCTTTGTTGTGCATCTTTAAGCGGGCTAAAAGTCTAATCATGTAGCAAAAGTAAGAAACTAGTGCATTTATATTTTAAAAATTTTCTGCAAAATAAGATAGAGACCTTTAGGGGATGTTTGGTACGGGTAAATGGGAAGAGTAGAAACAGAATGAGTAGCATTTCTCATGTTTGGTTGAGTCGAGAATGGAAATAGAGAATCAAAAAATGATTCTCTTTCCACCATATCCTTTCTTTAAAAAAATCTTAGAATGCTTAAGAAACAACTTTTATTTACGTATCCATTCCACCGTCCATTTCATGAGGAATGCACATATCTACTTACAAATATGAAATATAAATACAAGTACCACGTGCAAGGCACATTTAACCGTGAAAACAAAAAGTCTTTTGAAACCGCATACCAATTTTTGTGTGATGATTGCAAAGCTTCTTCACGAAATTGAATACTTTCATAATTAAATCGATGCGTTTTTGTTCTTCGTTCTTGTTTATTGTCCTTGCCACTTCTCATCCAATTTAATTTCTATAGGGCTTAATGTCAGGTATATTCTTATATCATTTTGTTCGTTATGAATATCATGAATAAGTGTTAGATTCACTTTTGCTCGCTGTTCTTTCTATCAGATGTCCTTAGACTTGCTCATTATACTTAAAAGTATAAAATGATAGAAAGTGAGTTGAGTCAGTTACTATCTGACCAACTGAGCCATCAAGTCAATGTGAAATATCATAATCAGGTTTCAAGAAAGAAGTTTTAAAGAATCAATTAACTTAGGTGTAAACCTTTGTTAATGAATTCCCAAACTCTGTCTATCATAAACCTATTATGTCAGCAACTTGTATTAATCATTCTCCTACTCATACATTTCACTTGAAACTTCTTTTGTGCTCAAATGTTCATACCTAAAATTGTTAGTCCAAAACCAAGAAATAAAATGCAGAGCATTTGTTTTATAGCAGTAGAATTATATGACTAACATTATGAACAAACAATCTAAATTTGTACTAGCAGTACAAACTTTTTAATAACAGTACCAATTTACAAAGTGAGCAGTACAAACAAAAATTTATATACAAAAACACATCAGTTTGAAAATTTTAAGCATTAAGCATTCCAATACTTGCTACCAAGTACTGAAACCTTCCAACATCAAAAGCTTTTGTGAGAAGATCTGCAAAGTTGTGATCAGAATCAATTTTAATTACTTGAATCAACTTTTTCTCATTGCAGTCTCTAATAAAATGATGTCTAATTTCAATGTGTTTTGTTTTAGAGTGTTGCACTGGATTTTTAATTATGAAAATTGTACTACTATTATCAATATATATGACAGTGTTCATGAAATTGTACCCATAGTCAAGAAGTTGATTTTGAAGCCAAAGTACTTGACCACAGCAACTTGCAGCAGCTACATATTCAGCTTCAGTTGTTGAAGTAGCCACAATTGTTTGCTTCTTACACTGCCATGAAATAAGTCTACATCCAAGGAATTGACATCCTCCAGTTGTTGACTTTTTCTCCATCTACATCTTTAAGAAGAGGCTTCTCAGAGTCCATTGGTGTGCTTGCTACCTTTGAATCAGCAAATTGAAATTTCCTTAGAATCTCTGCAACATATTTATCTTGGCTGATAAATATGCCTTCACTTGATTGCTTAACTTGCAGACCCAAAAAGAATGTAAGTTCCCCCATGGAACTCATCTGAAACTTATCATGCATAAGTTTCTCAAACTCTAAACACATCTCCTTCCTTGTAGATCCAAAGATGATATCATCCACATACACCTGAACTAGCAAAAGATCCTTCTTGTGTTTCTTGATGAATAATGTCTGATCTATCTTGCCTCTTTGAAATCCATTTTCTGTCAAATAGGAAGCCAGTGTTTCATACCATGCCCTTGGAGCCTGATGAAGGCCATAAAGAGCCTTAACTACCTTGTACACCTTATCTGGATGTTCTGGGTCAATAAAACCTGGAGGTTGTGAGACATACACCTCCTCTTCAATAGTACCATATAAAAAATCACTCTTGACATCCATTTGATAAATTGTGAAGCCCATAAATGAAGCATAAGCCAAAAAAAGTCTAATGGCTTTAATCCTTGCTACTGGAGCAAAAACCTCTTCATAGTCTATCCCTTCCTCTTGTATGTACCCTTAGGCTACAAATCTAGCCTTATTTCTTATCACTATGCCCCTTTCATCCCTTTCATTTCTGAAAACCCATTTAGTGCCTATTACCCTTACACCCTTGGGTAAATCAACTAGCACCCAAACCTTCTGAATTTTAAATTGGAGAAGCTCCTCTTGCATAGTTTCTACCCAGCTTGAATCATCTAAGGCTTTAAGAACATTTTTGGGTTGCTTGTGAGAGAAAACATACAAATAAGCAAGAGTTTGAATACTCATGCTGCTTTGAAGCATAAAGAGCATCAAGAAGCCCTTGTTGGTCTAAAGACATCAGTTGTTTCATTGTCTTCACCCCTGATTGTACATCTCCAATCACATTGTCCATGGAGTGTACTTTGTGAATCCTTGTGTGTGGTGTAGGAGGAACTTGATAATGAGGTGGTAGATTGTTGAAATCCACTTTATCTTCTGAGAATTCTGCTTCATTTGGTTCTGATGGGCCAGCAGTAGAAACATTTAGCCTAGCAGTAGAAACATTTAGCCTAGCAGTAGGTTGCTCTGTCTCAGCAGTAGAAACATCATTTGTACTGCTAACTTGTTTTTCTTGTTTCTCAGTCTCATCTTCCTTGTTTTCATCTTCAATCCCTTCTTTAGGTTCAACAGAAGAAGGTTCATCATTTATTGAAGTTGAATCCATATTGGTCCATATTGGCATCATCACATAATCTTGATCTTTCTCCTTTTCTAACCCTGCCTCATTTGTTATATTATCAGCTTTTAAATCTGAAAATTCATTAGTTTCTGCAACAATAGGCACATAATTCATTGATTTGGTTAGTAACTCAAGATCAAGTAGCCATTTGGTACCTTCACCTGCTACATTGGATTTGTTCTCTAAAAATTTCACATGCAGGTTTTCCTCTACTCTTCTAGTTCTTGAGTTGTATAATCTAAATGCTTTGCTATTAAGAGAATATCCAACTAAGAATCCTTCATCTGCTTTACCATCAAATTTTCCATGGTCTAAGGTATTCAGAATTGTCACATGACATCCAAAAGGTCTAAGAAATCCTATTGCAGGAGTTCTTCCTCTAGAAAGCTCATATGATGTCTTATTGTGAGACTTAACAACCAAAACCCTGTTCTGGACATAGCAAGCAGTATTAACTGCTTCAGCCCAAAAAGTGATAGGCAACTTAGAGTCGGCTAACATGGTTCTAGCAGCTTCTATGAGTGTCCTATTTCTCCTCTCAGCTACTCCATTCTGCTGAGGAGTTCTAGCAACACTAAATTCTCTCCTAATACCTTTTTCTGTGCAGAAATCATCCATAACTCTATTCTTAAACTCTGTCCCATTATCACATCTAATGACTTTTACTTTCTTGTCTACTAGGTTTTCTATCTCTGTAATGAATGTCTTAAGAATGCTAGAGGTCTCATCCTTAGAACTTAAAAAGAAAACCCATGTAAATCTGCTATAATCATCAATAATAACTAGACAAAATCTTTTATGCTTTATACTACTCACATTTGTAGGTCCAAATAAGTCCATATGAAGCATAAACAATGATTGATCAATAGAGTTAAAAATCTTGGGCTTACAAGTAGCTTTGTGTTGTTTTCCTTTAAGACAAGCAATGCATGTTTGGTCATTTTCAAATCGTTTTTAAGGCAAACCTCTTACCAAACCATCCTTAACTATTTTATTTATGGTTTTGAAATTTATGTGACCAAGCCTCCTATGCCATTTCATAGATTCATCCAATGTGGCCTTTGCAACTAGATAAGTAAGTGCCTCTTTAGGAACAATCTTCTTCATATCAACACTGTACATGCTGCCCTTTCTTGGAATTTTAAGAAGTACTTGACTTTCATCAGGCATCTTAAAATCAGAAGAAAGCACAAGATATTCAGTGTCAATAAAAAGAACTTTGTTCTTTTTGTCACACATTTGTGAGACACTAAAAAGATTATACTTAAGCTCTTGCACATAGTACACATCTTCAAAATCTAATTTACCAGTTTTAAGTGTACCTTTACCAGTAATTCTTCCTCCAATTCCTCCTCCAAAGGTAACATATCCTCCATCTAATGATTGAAAGTCTGAAAGATAAGACATGTTGCCTGTCATGTGCCTTGAACATCCACTATCTGAATATCCTTGATCTTCATCATCTGTTGGTGAATGTCCCTGCACATAAATAAGGAATTAGTTTTCTTGGGGAATCCAAGCCATTACTGACTTGGATTTGCCACGTGCATCAATGTAGTTAAATCTTTTGAGAACAGTTAATGCACCATTGGATTTAAGAGGTCTCCAAATCCAACATGCTGAGGCCTTAACAGCATTAGCCCTCATTTCCCTAGCAGCAGTATGAACTGCTTGCCTAGCAGTAGAAACTACTGGCTTTGCAGTTGTACCCTTCATTTTCCAAATTTGTTTTTGGACCACTGCTTTTGTTTGAAAAGGCCTTTGAGCAGTTTTAGATGCATATTTGAAAGTTGTTTTTGCATTTTGTACTGCTGGTTTTGGGTAAACAGAGTAAAAAGGTCTGGCATTAGAAACTGCTTGTCTAGCAGTAGAAACTTTTGGTCTAGCAGTAGGAAATGCTTTTGGTCTAGACTTTAACGAAAGTGCTCTGGGTGTGGTTCTTGTATAATTAGAGTGATGTAACACCCTAGGCAAATCCCACATCGGCTGTGGCCTGGAGAGATGCTGGGTTCAAAAGATTACATTCGCCTTACAATGACACAACGCGTTTTGTGGTCTACTGGGAGTGGGGTTCTCAGGAATTGGCAGTTAAGCGTGCTCATGTGAGAGTAGCACTAGTATGGGTGACCTGCCGGGAAGTCTCACATGAGGGCCACAAAGCAAAGCCGCGAGCCTGCGGGCAAAGCGGACAATATTGTGGTCTGAGTAGGCGGGATGTTACAAGTGGTATCAGAGCCACTCCTGAGCCGTTCGGGATGGTAGGGCAAACCTCATCGAGGACGATGAGTCCCTAAGGGTGGGTGATTGTAACACCCTAGGCAAATCCTACATCGGCTGTGGCTTGGAGAGATGTTGGGTTCAAAAGATTACATTCGCCTTACAATGACACAACGCGTTTTGTGGTCTACTGCGAGTGGGGTTCTCAGGAACTGGCAGTTAAGCATGCTCATGTGAGAGTAGCACTGGTATAGGTGACCTGCCGGGAAGTCTCACATGAGGGCCACAAAGCAAAGCCGTGAGCCTGCGGGCAAAGCGGACAATATTGTGGTCTGAGTAGGCGGGATGTTACAAGTGACCTTTAGTTGTATGACTTTTTAAATTCACCCTATTGTTTGTATACCCAGATACCCATTGGTTACAGAAAGCTTCAAGATGATCAAAACTTCCACAAGTGTAACAAGATTTGTTATAAAAGACAAAGTCATCACCTAGTTGGTGAGACTTGAGGCCATTCCAATTCCTTTGGTTGCCTCTGGGCTTGTTTGTGGTTCTATATTGTTCACGATATCTTACTGGTTACCTAATGTGTTTAGCATTGGATTTAGGCCTATCAGTATCATTCTTGACTACTTTAGGAACACTTGTTCCTGCTTTCTTAACCACATCAGGTTTAGACATAACCTGTTCTTCTTCATCATCATCAGATATCCAGTCCTCTATGATTAGACCATCTGATTTCCTATCAGAGGACACCCTGTCCTCATGAAGTGATGTTTTACTTAAACTCTCACTTACTTTCTTAGGTTCATCAACAACTTCATTTGCTTTTGGCTGAACACCATATTGTAATTTTGGTAGTTAAAATTCAGCTAACCCTGTGTGCTCTAGGTCAATCCCTGGGGGTGCATGGATTCCTCTATAAAGAGGTGGGACATTCTTGTATCCTAACCCAGACTTTGCCCTGTTGATTACTTGACATTCAATCATGTTGGTTACACCTTTAGAGTCATATTCTAATGTTTCTACACTTAGCTGAATGTTTTCTTTAGCCTTTTTAAGCCTATCTACCTCAGCTTTCAAATTACTAATGTCAGCATCTCTAAACATTATTTCCCTGTTAAGAAGTATTTTGGCATCAGTAAAAGTGGCTTCATTGGTCTTATAGTGTGTGATCTGCTTCTCTAGGGTAGCTAAACCTATCTTATAATCTGTTAAGTCTTGATGAGTTTTGTTTAGTTCTTTTCTTTGATCATCATAATGCTTTCTTAAAGTTTCTAGTTCTTTAAGAGCAGTGCAAGTATTAGAACAAACTTTAATATTTTGTACCTCAGTAGCAGAGAAGGTCATAAGTGCCATCTGAGAAGAAGCTTCTTCTTCATCTGCCATGAAACTCCAATCAAAACCTAAACCATCAATAGCTACCATAGCTTTTGAGTTTGGCTCAGAAACCTCCCCTGTTTTGGACTTGCTTCCAAAACCTCTGTTCTTGCTATCTTGCTGCCTTGGTCTTCTACATTCTCTTGAGAAGTGCCCCATCATGTGGCAGTTGTAGCATTCTATCTTTGACTTGTCAAAACCAGCAGTATCATTGCTGCTGATTGTGAGCTTCTTCCCTGTCCTTTGATAGAACTTCTTAGCCCTCATACTAAGAAGAGAAATTTTCCATTTCAGGTCTATCTCCTCTAAATCATCATCATTGATTTCTTGGAGGTCTTCATGAGTTAGCATGGACCGATCATTCTGACTTGTTAGAAAAGCACAACAAATCTTCTCATCCATAATACCAATGGTACTGCTTGATGAACTAGCAACACCAACTTCCACATCAACCTTCACATCTTCAACTGGATTTGAGGTACTAGGAGATGACACAAAGGCCATATTCCTAGTGCTTGAACTAGATCCTCCAGTTTTCGGCACATCTTGTTCCACAATCTTAAAGTTGCTATACAGATCCATAAGATCCATGGTGTCAATGTCTGTCTTGTTTTTCCAGACAACAACATGCATAGCCCACTCTTCAGGTAAGCTTCTCAGAAATTTTGAGTTTAAATCTTCTTGAGGTATATCAACCCCAAGAATTGTAAGTTGGCTCACAATCCTCTGAAGCCTGTTAAACATGTGGTCTAATGATTCATTGTTGGTTGAGGAGAAGTTTTCAAATTGTTGCTTGAGAAGAGTCTTCTGGGTCTTCTTGGTGGCTTCATTCCCACCATACCTTGCAACAATGGCCTCAAACAAAGACTTTGCATCTTTGAACTTGCTGAAGTTTAAAAGTTGATCATTTGGAATGGTCATCATCAGCATACTTCTGGCCTTGAGGTAATTCTTCTTTAGAACTTTCTCTTCTCCAGTTGTTGGGTTGGTTTGCACAGTTGTCACTATTTTACCCTCAACTGTTGATGTAGAGGTTGTAGGCTTGAAGGAGTTTCCTTCTTCAATGATTTCCCAAAGTGTATAGTCCTGCACTTGGAAATACTGCTCTATCCTTAACCTCCACATGTCAAACTCATTCTGTTTGAGCATTGGCAACTTTGTAGCAACATTCGTCTGAATAGATTCCACGTCCATTTCTTCTTCTAAATCAAAAATATCAGCCTGGCTCTGATACCAATTGAGAGGATTCTGATACACTTGGTAGGATGTTAGTCCTTTATAACGTGTGTATATGATACTTTGAGTGAATATGATTAAGTATGCGGAATCTACTTAACCACACTTAGAAGGATATTGTAATTGGAAATGGAACAGTGATGCTTGTGTAATGAACAATGAACATAGAAAGTATAACACCAAACGATTCAATATTATTGAGAATAATACGAGTGATCTTCACTATCACTAGGGTTACAAAACCTTGAATCTCTATTACAAAGAAAAACTATTTTCTATCTTGTTCTATCAACTCAATTAGTTTTTCTAATAGTTACACATTAAGCACTTTTCAACACTTAGACACACTTTCTAACTAATGTCTAACTCTCTATATATATGAAATATCTAAGCACATGCACACTTGAGTGTTCGACTACTTGCTAGCTTGTGTGTGTCAGTAGCTAAGATACAACTTGTATTTGTGTACACAACTTATTGACTGATCACATATCAAAGATATTATCTACTGTATATCTTTGACTTTTATACACAAATATCTTTTTCATACTTATCCAGTCAGCTGTAGAATACACGATACTTATCACTTCAGCAGTAGTATCTGATACTATAGCAGTAGTATTCTTGCGGCATCAGAATCTCTAACACTAGCAGTAGAATGAAATACACTAGCAGTAGAATGACACTTAGTGTATTTCCTTGAGCAGAACTAACCTTGTGAACATTTAATTCCCAATACTAATCTTCAGAACATTTAATTCCCAACAGTACTGTTAGTGTATTCTTCCAGTAGTACTAAGTCTTGAACATTTAATTCCCAACAATCCTCCCCTAAACTTGTGATTTACCCTAAATCATCAAGTTTTCTGAATTAAATGAGGATTGTGAGGACTCTTCTAAACACTAAATAGTCAACCTTATTCTTATGGCTTTCATCTCTTTTGACAGTTGGAATATTTTTCTTATCAACTCCCTTGCCATCTCTGACTCTTCATCAACCTTGAGTCTGGATGCCAGCATGACCAACAGAACATCTACTCTTAGTGGATAATTCTTTTCCACTAACATGTAGATTTCTACTCCTTCTTTAGTAAATACCTTGTGCACTCCACAGTTGTCATACAGTCTCCATGTGGTGGCTAAGTAATTAGCTTGAAATCTCCATATAGCCTCACCTATGTCAGGTTCACATAGTCTCTTCAATTCTACCCAAAGCTCTTTGTCTTTATCATCTATTGGATCAGTGGACCTGAACCTCTCTTGAACTAAGCTCCAAAGCTTATCCAAGTCTTCTCTGTCAAATGCTTTGATCATGTCTTCAAAGAATTTTTAGACTTCAGTTTGACCTCCTACCCTGATGATTTTCCATCCTTTAATAGCTCCATCTGTATAAACTTCCCAATCAATGATAGGATGTTTGGCTTGAATTGGATCTATATTCAGTGATTCTGGAACCACCACCATCATGCCATGGATTTGTTCTTCTGAAAATATTTCCTCTTCTTTTTCAACAACTGTTTCATCATGCTTTTCTTCTTCTGCTGATTCTTCTTGAACTATTTCTTCTTCAGTTCTTTGTTTCTTGGATTATCCTGATTCCAATTGGTCTGCTACTCTTTTCTCTCCTCTTCCTACACTTCTTTCTAGATCACCTTTCAGGAAAATCTGCATCCTCCTATGAGTATCAATGTATATTCTTTCAATTTCTTCAAAAGTTCTGCCCTTGAAGTGATGTTCTTTCCAGGTATCTTGGTGCTTCAGATAAGTCTTCATATAACTTAACTGTTCTTTTCTGGTAGGGGGCTTCTTCCGAGCAACTTTCTTCTTGCTTTGGCTCTTTCTGATCTGCTGCAATAGGTCATCAATGGCTTGTTCTTGTTCTTCTCTTGTAAACTGTGACCTTTCTTCTTCTTGTAACTTTGCAGCTAACTCACTATCAGCAAGAACCTGAGCAGCTCTTTCTTCTTCTTTAGTCTGAAACTTGTGCTCAACCATGAACTTTGCCAATCTTTCTTCTTCAGCTGCCCTTGCTAACTCTTCTTCATGAAATCTCTGAGCTAACTCTTCATCTAGAGCAATCTGAGCTTGATTCTTCATGGTTGTCTTCTGAGAAGATTCTTCTTCTACCATTATCCCTTTGCCCTTGTCTGATCTTGATCTCTTTGGCCTTCTTGTATATACTGCACTAGCAATACCTTGAGAACCACCAATACCTTCTTCTGGAATACTAGCAGTATCATGTATAGCACTACCAGTACCTTCTGTCATTCCATCAGTACCTTGATCCATTTGATCATCTTACCTCCCCTTAGTATCATACTCCTCTTGGACCAAAGAAACATGAGGATCTACATCTAATTGAGTAATCTTCCTCCCCTGTTTGGAAGATTCCTCACCTTTATCTACTCCCTGATCATCTGAGGAACTTGAAGAAGATGATTTAATTGATTCCACCATTTGGGCTGACCTATTTTTCTGAAGTGTCTTTAACTTTTGCTCTAACTTCTTGACTTTAAGCACTAATTTAGTATATACCTTGCCAAATACCTTCTTGTGAGTAGTGAGTTCAACTTCCAAAAAGATGCCTTCTCAGACAATTTTGTACATAAATCCGTCAATTCTTTTAGTGTCTGCCTGCCCTCAGCACTTCCTGATGTGTGACCTTCAGGGAGAGGTGCATCATGGGGCATAGACTCAGATTCCACCACATGGTGAGCCTCTGAGCCACCCAAAATTTCCGGTTGGCTTGGGATTCCACCAGTAGTACTATGTTCAAAGGAACTTGGTACTGTTGATGTTGCCATAGGTTGGGTCTTATTTATGTTACTTCTGTCCTGCCCAGCTGCTAAGCCTGAGACAGTAGAAGCAGCCCTTCCTACACTGACAAAGTCAGCCTCATCTGCTACATGGGGAGGGGTAGGGTCTCTGTGCTGAGGAACAACAAAGCCCTCTCTGGATGAATACCTATCTGGTGATGAGGTTGGTTGTGAGGCTGAGTATTCTGAGCTTGTGGGTGTGTGTTGGGAGTCAACTAGGGTTGTTGATCCTTCACCCTATACCTGTAGCATTGAATCAAATAATGGAACTTCTTCCCTACTATACCCTTTTGAGGCCATCCTTATATTACTGAAAAGTTTTTGGGTAAGTTTAGGTGTTGGATAAACATATTTGTGAGGAAGAAGTTGATATTGCCTCATGTTTAAAATAGTTTGAATGAACCTGGGATACATCAAAAACTTTGATTTGCTATCAACATTTTTAACCATTCCTTCAAAGATGAGTTTTGAAAAGTTAAAAGTCCCATCAGTAGCTAAACAGATGAGAGCAGTTGCAATATTGCTACTGAACTGTTCCCATGAGGTTTTCTTAGGACTGAGGCAATGAAGGATGGTATGTATCAAAAATCTCCATTGTGAGACAAAACAACCTTTTTGAAAAGTTAAAGATTGTGATTGGATGTTATACCCCATTCTGGTTAAAGTTTCAAAAATCTCAGTGTTTGGCATAGCACTAATACCATTGTCATCATTCAGATAGAGATGCCTCCTGAGTGATGATTCAGTAAGAGTGATAGAGTGGCCATCCACTGAGGCATTTAACTCTTTGTCTCCATTGTCAAATGTTCTGACAGTAGCAGTCTGCCAAAACTCTTTGACTTGGGAGACATAGATAGTGGGATTTAATGTTGAAGAATACCTTATGTGAGAAGCATTTAAAAAGTCCACTGTCTGATGGAATTGTGTGTCATCCTCTGCTTTTTCTAAAAATGCGACCATGTTGTGCTTGTCAACAAAAGATAGAGAAGCCATTATTTGTCAGTAAAAGTGAGATTTGACTGCTGGGAATAGTGTAATTTTAGGTTAGAAAGTAGATGAAGAGAGTGAATTGAGATATTATGAAAGACTTTTGAGGATTTTTATTGGACCGAATTCAATTAAAAGATAACTTTTGAGTGAAGAAAGGTGAATATAATAGATTAAAAGTAAAAATATCCAAAAAGGAAACCCTTATGATAAGATATTGATCAGTAAAAATCGCAACTAACTCTCAACGGCTATTTTCAAAAAGTTGTTATTTCGCACCAGTACTAACGGTTATCCAGCAGTACAAACTTAAGCCTACCAGTACTAACTTTTGGCCTAGCAGTACAAACTTTTTGGAAAATTTTTGACTTAGCAGTATGAACTCAATTTTGATTAAAAACAATACTGCTTACAACCATTTTGAAGGGATTAAGTGTAAAGACAGACACTTAATCATGATTTCGGTTTAATGTAACCTTTGGTTGTGTGAAAACCAATAATTTCAGTTATAAATAACTGCCTGTGATCAGATAAACTCATTCAAAGAGCTTTCTTGACAGGGTTTCCAGCTCGTGGCAGTTGTTGCCTCTAACACAAATGTGCTAGATTCACTTTTGCTCACTGTTCTCTCTACCAGATGTCCTTGGACTAACACATTATACAAAAAGTATAAAATGGTAGAGAGTGAGTTAGATCTGTTACTATCTGACTAACTATGCCATCAATACATATGCAAAAACATCACAATAAGATTTCAAGAAAGATATTTTAAAGAACCATTTAACTTAGGCATAAAACCTTTGTTAAGGGATTCCCAAAGTCTATCCATCATCAATCTATTGTGTCAGCAACCATTCCACCATTTGCTGTTCACACATTGCACTAGTAATTCCTTTTGTGCTTAAACTCCAAGATCAAGACAGAAGGGGAAGTCTAGATCTTTCTGATGAAGCGAAAAGTGTACCGCTTTTAGGGGGTCATTTAAGCCCTAAATCGTATTTTTTTGATCAAATATTGCCCTAAATCGTTCCTTTTGTCATTTTAGGTACTTTGGAGAAGAAATCTGGAAAAGGAAGCATTTTGGACGTTTTTGGAGCATAAAAGTGAAGAAAACGACAAAGTCTTCAAAGTTGCTGGAAAAGTACACTTGACGGCGTCAAGAATTGTTCCAGACGGCGTCATGGCTTGGCAAAAGAGGTGGATATGAAAAATACACGTGACGCACCAGAGAGTTTTACAATGGAAAATCTGACGGCGTCACCCTTTAAGGTGATCAAGGCCATCACGGTTTAAGTTAAAGAGAGACGGCGTCAAACACATTTCTGACGGCGTCAACACTTGATAGGCCAGAGCGGATTTTGGAGGATTAAAAAGGGACGGCGTCAGGAAGACCATCCGGGAACCCTAGCCACGGCGAGGTGACGGCGTCACCTCCTACAACGTGACGCCGTCAACCCCTAAACTCTATATATAGTTTTGCAATTTTTAGTCATTAGTGTGCAACTTTGTGAGGAGAAACCCTAAGACGAATTTTCTGCCATTTTTAAGGGTTTTATACCCTTGGATCTCCCATGTTTAATTGAAGATAAGTAATCATTTAATCATTCAATATATCTATGTGTTGTTTGATTATATCTTGTTCTTGTCTTTTAATTAACATGCTAGGCTAGATTTATCTTGTGTTTGCTTAGATCTAATAAAACCTAACTATTGATTATTGGTTATTAGTGTGTTATTAACTGTATTGGATGATTGTTTATCGATGTTAGGCTTAAGAAAACTGGCTAACTTCCTATACGGTAACTTGCTTGAACGTCTTAAGAAACATGAACCAATGCGTACTAAGGTTTTTATAGTTGTATTTAATGCATGAGCGAATTCTAGTGATCCCATGTTAGGAGCTTCTTAGCCGGCTCGACATAGGAGTGAAGTAGGAGCTTGTAGAGTTGGGGAAGTACGTATGCCACCCCACGATTGGTATTAAGGAATACACCCGTCATCCACGCGATTAATACACACTAATCAACCGGTAAAAGATAGTTAGGGAGTAAGGAAATCTAAGTAAACACATTTCTCTCCATATAAGTTCCACCACCTTTTCATTTTCAGTTATTTTATTTTATTTGCAATTGTAGTTATTTGGGTTAGTTGACTAGCAACTAATTCCGCCCACTCTTTCAAAACCGAGATTTTACTTGCTTTCATAAAAATATAAAAATACAAAAAGAATCTTCCCTCACCCTTAGACCTATTAGAGTAGTTTTTCAATCCTAACGACACTATTCCCCTAGAGAACGATCAATCCCCCGGTACTTGCCACTTCACTATACTACATCGGTCAGGTACACTGCCTGGTGGGGATTGCAAGCTTCTCGAGATCCCTCGAGAGGTAAAACCTGTTGTAAGGTCGCAAAACCACGCATCAAGTTTTTGGCGCCGCAGCCCGGGGAGTAGTTATTGCTTAGGTTGAAATTTCTTTTTATTAGGTCTACTCATTAGATTCCTATCTTAGTGAGATTTTTATTTTCTTTTTATTAGCTTTCCCGTAGTCTATCTTTTCTTTGTTCCTTTGTTCGTAAAAACCATTCCATTGACTCTTCCGTTCACCATTATGGAGTACGCGAATCCACCATACTACCCACCACGAAATTCACCCACTCCTTATGACATCTTGATGTTTAAACAATATCGAGGTGAACCCATATATGATGCATGGACTCGTTTTAAAAACTTACTCCGAATAGTCCCTCATCATAGCTTCGATTTAGCATCCCTAACCCAAATCTTTTACGATCGTGTCGACCGATATGACCAAATGTGCATTAACGATTTTGCCAGTAGGGACTTTAGGGAATTAAATGCTGAAGAAGCATGGGATGCCATAGAAGATTGTGCCCAATATTATTATAAAGTAGACAACCCAACAAACATTAGTATAAGTCAATTGACCACAAATTCCAAGGATCATGAAACAGGTTTGTCTAGGGATGAATATTTTGGGATACCTAAGTGGATGTCATGTAACATCATAGTACAAAACAAACACATAGGTAATCTAGATAAAATGGAGGATGAGGTGGATAATCCAAGCCCACAAAGTACCCCACAAGTCCTACCATCACTTGAGGCACACACACCGCCCGTGACTTACCCGGAAGAAGTAGAAGAAACTTTAGGAATTCCAATGGAGGTAGAACCCTTGGACCTAGCACCACTAGAGGATATAGGTTTGAATACTTATAGTGATAACCTTACTCTTAGTTCCAGGGAATTTCCTAGTGTTGATGAACCGGAACCTCAACCTTTACACAACTTTCCATCCTTAGATATATTTCTAGGAGACAAAAGAGGAACCGACCCACCCATCAACCCTTATTATCCGGGTAGTTTTAGGATGAAGGAAGCCATTCACTCACCCCCTTCACCTCACGTGGCATATTTCCACCCTAAGGGTGTGTATCGCTACTTTCACCCGCACTTAATCCTAAGTGTAGGGAAAACCTCCCCTATTTTTGTTAAATAAGGGTAGAGTCAGGCTCGTGACTCGAACAAAAACAAGCGCTTCTTGGGAGGCAACCCAAGCTTTATTTGTTTAATTGTTTGATGTTTTTATTTTATTTGTTTGTTTGTGTCATATATGCTTAATCATAATTGTTTAATTTTCATGTTTCGAATAATTTGTGAAAATGCTTTATCTTGTTTTTAACCTCGTCTTAATTGCATATAAAGGTATTTTACAAAAAGATAAGTGTAAGGGAAATCCAAATCGGTTTATTAGAACAAATGAACATGAATCGTAACAATAATAAATTAACATACATATTAGTAATTGTTTGAGTCAAATGCTTGTATCGAGTCATAATGATGTTTTGCAGGAATTCCAGGAAGTAAGGTATAGGTTTTTCCAGAAATTTTCCGGAAACTTAACATGAGAATTCTGTCAGATCATTTCTGACGGCGTCAGGTTTTAAATTTCTGAAATTTTTGAAAGTTTTGTTTTTCTTCCGGAATCATAAAATGCTTTATTAAATCTCTAACTTATAAACTCCAGGAATCTGCAAAATTATCATTCCACAAGCATTATATCCTTATATAGATTTATCCCGCCGATGTTATGCAGGTTTTCGTGTTTGTTTTCTCAGGTTTAACAGGTTATTTTGGACAAGGAGATGTATGTGGAATCAAGCTTTTGGCGATGCTTTAGTCTTGAAGCTTCTACATTTTCTTGGAAGAAGATCTAACCATGTTACCTCTTTATCCACCGAACGAATCAGGGGAGTATTTGATTTCATTCGTTTACCTTATTTACTTTTACATCTTGATTATTTGAACATTGAGGACAATGTTCAGCTTAAGTGTAAGGGGAGGGTAAAGAGGGTAAAATACGATACTTTAGAGAATACAATTACGCTTGATTTTTGTTTGTTTAATAGTAGATGTGTAATAAAACTGAGAGAAATACCTGTTAGGGCAATTTTAGTGCCAAATTTAAAAATTTTTACAACATATAGGAGTGAAACTTTGATCTTAATGAGCGTCTCATGGATAGGAGTTATATGACTAGCACAAAAACCGTACCACTAAAAAATTTTCCACCCCCAAATATGTGAGGTTCGCCCCTAGAATTGGTAGGAAAAGCATTTATGCTATGATGTGTGTACCGGTAGCACTTAGATTCTAGAACTTGCGTTAGGACCATTCCGAGGCCACAAGTGAGACTACATTCGTGTAGTTAGATTTACTACATGATAAGAGGCATTAGGATTAACCCATTGTTTTACACCTGTGTTTTTGTTATAATTACTTTGGCTACATAGGTCAAGTAATTCTCCCACACCCTTTGCGTTGTACTCATTTTTAGTACACGATACCCCTAATACACCCCTCAGAGCCTATCTTTTCGTTTCTAACTTTAAGCATTTTACTTAAAGGAAGAATTTGTTTACACCCCACTAAAATGTACACCCAAATCGCCTTAGCCTACCTTATATGCACTCATTTTTAGTGCATTATTGTGACAACATTTGTTTAAACCCCAAGTTAATTATCTAATTGATTACATGGTTGCTAAGTCGAGTCATATCCTTGTACATATTGTTTTAGGACGATTGGGACTCATGGGTAAAGTACTAGTGTAATGGAGTAATGGGGAAGAACAACATTATTACCCCCATATGTGCTAAATATTTTAAAAGTACTCAAAGTGTTTCGATTATCTTAATTCGAGTCGATAGAATAGTTATTTGTAAAGTTATGTAAAAGTTCAAGTGTAAGGGGAATGCAACGCCCCTATGATGTATTATTTTGGATGGTAGGGCAAGAGTGTATGAAAAAAAAAAATCGAAAAAATCAAGAAAAATACAAAAAAAATGAGCAAAAAAGAAAAGTAAAAAAAAAACATACGGACTACCATCCCGTTTCATTTTATGTTTATTTTATGTTTTTGTTATTTTGTTTTTAGCTTAAGTCGAGTCTAGTCTTGGCTTAGCAACGCCATATTGTACATGTAATTAATCAAGATCTTTAACTCGCCACCAGTAAAATATCATTTATCCAACAAATCCGTGTTTATCATATCCCTACACCTCACGTTATAACCCATGTAAAAGCCCTCTTTGATAGTTTATCTTAGGTGCTTACGCCTAATGGAGAAGGTTTTCGATCCTTTCCCAAGCCTATGGTAATCTATTTGCTATGACAGGTAGTGAGAGATATTATCCGTTTTCATTTATGAGATATACTTTTATGACACCTGAGAGATGTGAGTATCTAAACACTACTTGTGAGGTGCTAGTTTGTAATCTCCGTGCTTATTATGATTAAAGTGGAACGACTATTTGTTGTAATTACTTTTATATTAGCATTAAATGACCCCTAACTTGTATTTTGATTAGAATAAAAGCGCATTTGCTTGAGGACAAGCAAATCTCAAGTGTAAGGGTATTTGATGAAGCGAAAAGTGTACCGCTTTTAGGGGGTCATTTAAGCCCTAAATCGTATTTATTTGATCAAATATTGCCCTAAATTGTTCCTTTTGTCATTTTAGGTACTTTGGAGAAGAAATCTGGAAAAGGAAGCATTTTGGACGTTTTTGGAGCATAAAAGTGAAGAAAACGACAAAGTCTTCAAAGTTGCTGGAAAAGTACACTTGACGGCGTCAAGAATTGTTCCAGACGGCGTCATGGCTTGGCAAAAGAGGTGGATATGAAAAATACACGTGACGCGCCAGAGAGTTTTACAATGGAAAATCTGAAGGCGTCACCCTTTAAGATGATCAAGGCCATCACGGTTTAAGTTAAAGAGAGACGGCGTCAAGCACATTTCTGACGGCGTCAACACTTGATAGGCCAGAGCGGATTTTGGAGGATTAAAAAGGGACGGCGTCAGGAAGACCATCCGGGAACCCTAGCCACGGCGAGGTGACGGCGTCACCTCCTACAACGTGACGCCGTCAGCCCCTAAACTCTATATATAGTTTTGCAATTTTTAGTCATTAGTGTGCAACTTTGTGAGGAGAAACCCTAAGACGAATTTTCTGCCATTTTTAAGGGTTTTATACCCTTGGATCTCCCATGTTTAATTGAAGATAAGTAATCATTTAATCATTCAATATGTCTATGTGTTGTTTGATTATATCTTGTTCTTGTCTTTTAATTAACATGCTAGGCTAGATTTATCTTGTGTTTGCTTAGATCTAATGAAACCTAACTATTGATTATTGGTTATTAGTGTGTTATTAACTGTATTGGATGATTGTTTATCGATGTTAGGCTTAAGAAAACTGGCTAACTTCCTATATGGTAACTTGCTTGAATGTCTTAAGAAATATGAACCAATGCGTACTAAGGTTTTTATGGTTGTATTTAATGCATGAGCGAATTCTAGTGATCCCATGTTAGGAGCTTCTTAGCCGGCTCGACATAGGAGTGAAGTAGGAGCTTGTAGAGTTGGGGAAGTACGTACGCCACCCCACGATTGGTATTAAGGAATACACCCGTCATCCACGCGATTAATACACACTAATCAACCGGTAAAAGATAGTTAGGGAGTAAGGAAATCTAAGTAAACACATTTCTCTCCATATAAGTTCCACCACCTTTTCATTTTCAGTTATTTTATTTTATTTGCAATTGTAGTTATTTGGGTTAGTTGACTAGCAACTAATTCCGCCCACTCTTTCAAAACCGAGATTTTACTTGCTTTCATAAAAATATAAAAATACAAAAAAGAATCTTCCCTCACCCTTAGACCTATTAGAGTAGTTTTTCAATCCTAACGACACTATTCCCCTAGAGAACGATCAATCCTCCGGTACTTGCCACTTTACTATACTACAACGGTCAGGTACACTGCCTGGTGGGGATTGCAAGCTTCTCGAGATCCCTCGAGAGGTAAAACCTGTTGTAAGGTCGCAAAACCACGCATCAGGGGAAGTCTAGATCTTTCATACATGTCAACTCCATGACCTGCACATGTTAGTCCAAAACCAAGAAAAACAAATAGAAAAGCATTTGCTTCATAGCAGTATAAACATATGACTAACAGTTCAAACATAACAGGCCTAATTTGTACTGGCAGTACAAACTATACATAACAGTACGAATTGACAAACCTAGCAGTACAAATCCAATTTAATGTACAAAAACACACAGATTAAAAACTTTAAGGGTTAAGCATTCCAATACTTGCTACCAAGTATTGAAACCTTCGAACATCAAAGGCTTTAGTAAGAAGATTTGCAAAGTTTTGATCAGTATGAATTTTGACAACTTGAATCAACTTTTTCTCATTGCAGTCTCTAATAAAATGATGCCTAATTTCTATGTGTTTTGTTTTTGAATGTTGCACTGGATTTTTAATAATGCATATTGTACTGCTATTGTCAATATATATCATGGTATTCATAAAATTATACCCATAGTCAAGCAGTTGATTTTGAATCCAAAAAACTTGACCACAGCAACTTACAGCAGCTACATACTCAACTTCAGTTGTAGAAGTTGCCACAATTGTCTGCTTCTTGCATTGCCATGATATAAGTCTACAACCAAGGAATTGACAACCACCAGTTGTTGATTTCCTATCCAGACTTGCACCAGCATAATCACTGTCTGAGTATGCCACCAAATCAAAAGGTGATTCCCTAGGATACCATAGACCCAACTTAGGTTGACCCTTAAGGTACCTAAAGATTCTCTTTACAGCAACTAAATGGGAAGCCTTGGGATTGACTTGAAACCTTGCACAAGCACACACAACAAACATGATATCTGGTCTTGAGGATGTAAGGTACATCAAGGACCCTATCATAGATTTGTAAGTGTGTACATCAACACTTTCTCCATCAACATCTTTGATCAAAGGTTTCTCTGGATCAACAGGTGCGCTTGCCACTTTATCATCAGTAAATTGAAATTTCCTTAGTATCTCAGTCACATATTTATCCTGACTAATAAATATGCCTTCAGTTGATTGCTTCACTTGCAACCCCAAAAAGAAGGTAAGTTCCCCCATGGAACTCATCTGAAACTTATCATGCATAAGTTTCTCAAATTTTACACACATCTCCTTCTTTGTGGATCCAAATATAATATCATCCACATAAACCTGTACCAGCAAGATATCCTTCTTGTTCTTCTTGATGAATAAAGTCTAATCAATCTTGCCCCTTTGGAATCCATTCTCTAACAAATAAGAAGCCAAAGTCTCATACCAGGCCCTTGGAGCTTGATATAGGCCATAAAGAGCTTTTACTACCTTGTACACCTTGTCAGGATGTTCTGGATCTACAAAACCTGGAGGTTGAGAGACATACACCTCCTCTTTAATAGTACCATACAGAAAGGCACTCTTAACATCCATCTGGTAAACAGTAAAGCCCATGAATGAAGCATAAGCTAAGAACAGTCTTATTGCTTCAATCCTAGCTACAGGTGCAAAAACTTCTTCATAGTCTATTCCCTCTTCTTGTGTATACCCCTGGGCTACAAATCTAGCCTTATTTCTGATCACTATCCCCCTTTCATCTTTTTTGTTTCTGAATACCCATTTGGTTCCAATGACCCTCATACCCTTGGGTAAGTCAACCAATACCCAAACCTTCTGAATCTTGAATTGGAGAAGTTCTTCTTGCATGGCTTCCACCCAGCTTGAGTCTTCTGAGGCTTTAAGGACATTTTTAGGCTCAGATTGAGAAAGGAAACATACAAATAGGCATGTGTTGGCATCTTCATGTCTCTTTTCTGCATAAATAGCACTAAGAAAGCCTTGTTGATCTGAAGTCATGGTTTGTGTTCTTGTCTTCACACCAGACTATATGTCTCCTATTACATTGTCTAGGGAGTGATCTTTGTGTATCCTTGTGTGTGGAGTAGTGGGAACTGGATAGGTGGGTGGTAAATTGTTGATATCCACCTCATCTTCTGAGAAATCATCAATATTAGGACCTGATGGACCAGCAGTATGAACACTTTGCCCAGCAGTACCAACTTGAGGCTCAGCAGTACAATCTCTGTTTGTACTATTTTCTTGATTCTCTTGTTCTTGAACTCCATCTTTATTGTTGTCATCTTCAAAACCTTCTTTGTCAGCATCATTAGAAGGTTCAGAGCCAAGGGAGCTCGTGATCAGATCCTTTGAAGATGAATCCACACTGTTCCATATTGGCATCAATATATGATATTGATTTTTCTATTTACCCAAGCCTGCTTCATTTGTTGCAATGTCATCTTCTGAACCTGCAAAATAATTAGAAAATGTTCCTTCAACAACTAGCACATAGTTCATTGATTGGGTTAGAGTATCAAGGTCAAATAGCCATTTTGGACCTTCTCCTGCAATATTAGATTTATTCTCTAGAAACTGAACATGCAGGTTCTCCTCTACTTTCCTTGTTCTTATGTTATATACTCTAAAGGCTTTGCTATTCAGTGAGTATCCAACCAAGAAACCTTCATCTGATTTGCCATCAAATTTGCCTAGATGGTCTAAGGTATTTAGAATAGTTACATGACACCCAAATGGTCTTAGAAATCCTAATGCAGGAGTTCTACCCCTAAACAGTTCATATGGTGTCTTGTTGTGAGGTTTAACTACCAAAACCCTGTTATGCACATAACAAGCAGTATTAACTGCTTCAGCCCAAAAAGTGATGGGCAGCTTAGAGTCAGCTAACATGGTTCTAGCAGCTTCTATTAGTGTTCTATTTCTCCTTTCAGCAACCCCATTCTGCTGAGGAGTTCTAGCTACACTAAACTCTCTTCTAATACCTTTTTCCTTATAGAAATCATCCATAACTCTATTTTTGAACTTTGTCCTATTGTCACACCTGATGACTTTTACTTTCTTATCCACTAAGTTTTCTATCTCAGTTATAAATGTCTTAAGAATGCTAGGTGTCTCATTCTTAGATCCTAAAAAGAAAACCCATGTGAATCTACTATAGTCATCAGTAACTACAAGACAATACCTTTTATGCATAATACTACTCACAGATGTAGGGCCAAACAAATCCATATGTAGCATAAACAAAGGTTGAGTAATAGAGTTTTGGGTCTTGGGCTTACAAGAAGCCTTGTGTTGTTTGCTTTTGAGACAGGCAACACAAGTCTGGTCATTTTCAAAGCGTTTTTGAGGCAAGCCTTTAACCAATCCATCTTTAACAATTTTATTTATGAGTTTAAAATTGACATGACCAAGTCTTCTATGCCATAACATGGACTCATCCAATGTAGCTTTTGCAACAAGAAAAGTAAGGTCCTTTTTAGGAACAATCTTCTTCATATCAACAATGTACATGTTGCCCTTTCTTGGAACTTTAAGTAACACCTGACTTTCATCAGACAGCTTAAAGTCTGGGGAAAGCACAAGATATTCAGTGTCAGTAAAAAGAACATTGTTCTTTTTGTCACACATTTGTGAGACACTAAACATGTTATACTTTAGCTCTTCCACAAAATACACATCTTCAAAGTTTAATTTACCGGTTTTTAAGGTGCCTTTACCAGTAATCCTTCCTCCTATTCCTCCCCCAAAGGTAAGATATCCTCCATCCATTGGTTGAAAGATAGGACATGTTGCCTGTCATTTGCCTGGAACATCCATTGTCTGCATAACCTTGATCTTCCTCATCATCCTGTGAATGTCCCAGCACATAAAAGAATAAAATTAGTTTCCTTGGGGTACCCAAGCCATCACTGACTTGGGTTTGCCTCGTGCATCAATATAGTCAAATCTCTTTAATACAATTGATGCACCATTGGGTTTGATTGGTCTCCATACCCAACATGCTGAGGCCTTAACAGCATTTGCCCTTTTATCCCTAGCAGTGTTTTTAGGCTCACCAGTACTAACTGCTGGTCTAGCAGTATGAACTGCTGGCCTGGCAGTTTGAACCTTTGAGTTCCAAAATTTGTTTTGAACCACTGCTTTCTTGTGAAAAGGCCTTTTAACAGTTTGTTATGCATATTTGAAAGTTGGTTTTGCACTTGAAACTGCTAGTTTAGGGTAAACAGTCTTAAATGGTCTGGTAGTACTAACTGCTGGTCGAGTAGTACCAATTGGTTTGAGGCTAGACTTCAATAAAAGCGCCTTGGGAGTCATTCTATTAGCATTAGGGTGAGTTTGAGACCTGTTTGAGTTCACCCTATGACTTGTATTCCCAATTACCCTATTGTTCCATGTAACCACCTTTCTCCCATGATGGTTATGACAAAAAGCCTCTAGGTGGTCAAAGCTACCACAAGTAAAACAAGCCTTTTTATACATGACAAAGTCACTTCCTAATTGATGGGACTTGAGGTCATTCCAGTTCCTCTGGTTACCTCTAGGCTTGCTTATGGACCTATACATCTCAGAATATCTAACTGTTTTCCTAACTGGTTTTACATTTGTTGAATGCCTAACAGTATTATCACTAACCACCTTAGGAACATGAGTTCCTTCTAGCTTCACTTCATCAGGTTTAGCTACAATCTGATCTTCATCATCAGATGTCCAATCTTCAATGATGGGAGCATCTGAGTTCCTATCAGTTGACACCTTGTCCTCAGAAAGAGTGGTGTCACTCGCACTCTCAAAAGTCTCATTCAAAACATCAGGTTTATCTACTTTAATACTTTCTTTAGCCTTACAACCATACTCTAACTCAGGTTGTTGAAACTCTGGTAAACCTGTATGCTCTAGGTCAATTCCTGGGGGTGCAGGCACTCCTCTATGAGGAGGTGGACATGTTTTATATCCCAACCCAGACTTAGCCTTATTAACCATTTGACACTCTATAATTTTATTAACACCCTTTGATGCATACTCCAAAGTGTCTACAGTTAATTGAATGTTTTCTTTTGCTTTTATGATTTTATCTAATTCAGCTTTAAGCAAACTAATCTCATCATTTTTAAGAGTCAGGTCTCTCTTAATAACAGCTATATCCTCAGTAAAAACAGACTTATTATTCTTATAATGCACAATTTGTTCTTCTAGGACTGCTAAACCTCTTTTATGATTAGACAAATTGTAGTTTGTTTGGTTTAATTCAATCCTCTGCTCATCATAATGTTTCTTTAAAGTTTCATATTCTTTAAGAGCAGTACACGTTTTAGAACAACTTTTAGCAGATAGTACCTCAGAGTCAGAGAAGGCCATAAGTGCCATCTCAGATGGTGCTTCCTTTTCATCTGCCATGAAGCTCCAGTCATAGCCTAGACCATCAATTGCCACCATAGCCTTTGAAGATGTCTCAGCTTCTTCCACTATCTTTGGTCTGCTTCTATACCCTTTATTCTTGCTATCTTGTTGCCTGGGTCTTCTACATTCTCTTGAAAAATTCCCCAACTTGTGACAGTTGTAGCATTCTACCTTAGATTTGTCAAAACCAACAATATCATTACTACTGATGTTGATCTTCTTGCCAGTTCTTTGATAGAATTTCTTAGCTCTCATGCTAAGAAGTGAAATCTGCCACTTGAGATCCATCTCTTCCAAGTCATCATCATTAATCTCCTGGAGATCTTCATGTGTCAGCATTGACCCATCATTCTGGCTGGTCAGGAATGCACAGTAGGTTGTATCATTCAGGATACCAGTGGTACTGGTTGATGAGCTAGCAGTACTAACACTAGGGTTAGCAGCACTAACTCCTATAGCCACTTTTACTTCATCTGAACTTGAATTACTGGGAGATGACACAAAAGCCATATTCCCAGTGCTTGAGCTTGAGCTTGAGCTTGTTCCTCCAGACTTCTTCACTTCTCACTTCTTGCTCAACAATCTTGAAGTTCTTGTAAAGATCATTGAGGCTCATAGTATCAATGTCTAGCTTATGCTTCCAAACCACCACATGCATTGCCCATTTAGCAGGTAAACTCCTCAAGAACTTGGAGTTCAGATCTTCCTGAGGGATTTCAATACCAAGAACAGCCAGTTGGCTGACAATCTTCTGCAATCTATTGAACATATGATCTAAAGACTCATTACTGGTAGCACTAAAGTTTTCAAAATTCTGCTTCAGTAGGGTCTTTTGGGTCTTCTTGGTGGCTTCATTACCACCATACCTTGTAGTGATTGCTTCAAACAAGGATTTTGCATCCTTGTACTTGCTGAAATTCAAGAGCTGATCATTGGGGATGGTCATCATCAGCAAGCTCCTAGCCTTGACATCGTTTTTCTTTTGCAGCTTCTCTTCTGCAGTCACTGGAGAGGTATTCACAACAGTCTTTTCTTCACCATCGAATGTTGTTACAGATGTGGAAGGTTTAAAAGAGTTTCCTTCTACAATGATCTCCTAGAGTGCATAGTCTTGCACTTGAAAGTACTGTTCTATTCGCAGCCTCCACATCTCAAAATCATTTTGCTTCAGCATCGGCAATTTAGCAGCCATGTTGGTCTGTGTGGTTTTCATGTCCATTATCTTCTCTTCTAAATCAATAGTATCAACCTGTCTCTGATACCACTTGAGAGGATCTAAACACTTAGGATGTAACTCCTTTATAATGTGTTGAGGATACTTTGAGGTTATATTGTTAAGTATGCGGAATCTACTTAACAACACTTAGAAGAATTTGTTTGATGTAACAGTAATGCAGTATGAATAATGAACACAAAGTTTAACTTCAAACGATTCAATATTATTGAGTAATAATACGAGTGATCTCAATATCACTTACAAAGACCTTGAATCTTAACAAAACTTATATGACTCGTACATAAACATCTAACCTAGGACCTCCTTTTATAGACATAAGGAGTCATTTAAAAGATAAGTATCTACCCATATATTTCTAACTAATTGTGATATACATACAATCTATACCATACTTATCCTTGACACATTTCGTAAAACAGTTTCCGTGCAGCAGTACCTTCTTTTATATACTAGCAGTACTAACTTGACAGATAGTACTGTTAGTTATTCTTCAGCAGTCTTCAGTTATACACTAGCGGTTTGTACTGTTAGTGTATTCTTCCAGCATTACTAAGTCTTGAACATTTAATTCCCAACACAAATGTATGTTGACCATCTTTTTTGGACTAGATTCATAGGCTGCAGTGTATTGGGAGAAGAGTAAATATTAGTTAGTCAAATATGTAGTATGTTTTCTCAAGAAATCTTTAAAGGCTTTAAAGTTAAAAGGGACTTGTACCCAACACCCTAAAAACCCTCTTATACCTACCCTGCATTGATTATTACCTACCCGCATTGATTCATAACCTTCTACCAAAAGCTCCATAAATTGTACTATATCTATAAGTGACTACGTAGCCTACTCGTACATTTAGCTTCAAGCATTCAAAAACTTGCAAACCTCGTCATAAATTTCCAATAGCTATCCCACAACCCATTCAATGCCAGCTTACATGTGCTTTTATCTTTTTTAAACGCTTCCTGACGGAGCTTTGGAGGTGCTCTTATAAACACCAGCTCACATGTGTTTTTATCTCTTTCGACCACCCATTAGCTTTGATGTGGTGGTTGCAAACCTTCACAAGAAGTTTTACAATCCTCCTAGGCAGTGTACCTAACTGTTGTAGTGTAGTATAGGTAAGACACGGGGGATTGATCGTTCTCTAGGGGAATAGTGTCGTTAAGCCGAAGTGTATGTCGAGATAGGTCTAAAGGTGAGGGATGATTCTTTTTGTACTTTTATATTTTATGAAAAGCAAGTAAAAATCTCGGGGTTTGGAAGAGTGGGCGGTCTAACTACTAGTTAATTAAACCAAAACTACTAATTAAACTAATTTAATCTAATAACAAGAAAAGTAAATTGGTGGTAACTCGTATGATAGGGAAAGTGTGTCCACTTAGATTTCTTTACTCCTTAGTTAAATCCTATTGATTGGTCGAATTGTCACGTCCTAGTTTTAATTGAAGCGTTGTATTCCTTAAGCCGAAGTGTATGTCGAGATAGGTCTAAAGGTGAGGGATGATTCTTTTTGTACTTTTATATTTTATGAAAAGCAATTAAAAATCTTGGGGTTTGGAAGAGTGGGCGGTTTAACTACTAGTTAATTAAACCAAAACTACTAATTAAACTAATTTAATCTAATAACAAGAAAAGTAAATTGGTGGTAACTCGTATGATAGGGAAAGTGTGTCCACTTAGATTTCTTTACTCCTTAGTTAAATCCTATTGATTGGTCGAATTGTCACGTCCTAGTTTTAATTGAAGCGTTGTATTCCTTAATATTGGTCGTGGGGAGGTGCCGAAGTCCCCAACTCTATGAACGTATAAGTCTCCCCTAAAAACCTTAAAGTCTATTAAGTTTTCTAGGATCTACAAGCCGCAATTCAAGCAATAAATACAACAAGAAAAAACAATAGTGCACTCTATGGTTGCGTTTAGTAAGACGTTCAAGCTAACACATATAAGAATTCCTACTCCTAACGCGAGGCAATCAATTAAACAAGAGACGACAAACCAATGATCAATAATTAGGTTTCATTAGATCTAAGCAAACACTAATTAACTTAAACTAACATATTAAAGTAAAGAAAAGAGAAACAAGTAATCAAACAATACATAGACATATTGAATTATTAAAAAGATAACTTATCTTCAATGAAACATGAGTTTTGGGGGCTGTAAAACCCTTACAAAAGCTGAGAAAATCGTTCCCTAAGTGATACTCCAAGATGTTACACGAATTATGGAAAACTTACGAAAGTATATATAGTTTTACACTTGTGATGGCGTCACCTTATAGGTTGTGACGCCGTCAGCTCGCCACCATTAGGGTTTCGTCTTGTGCAAGTCGTCGTTGTGACGGCGTCGCTTATGATCTCTGACGCCGTAATGAAGGTCTTGACACCGTCCTTTGTTAAATGATCTGAGCCGTCTCTTGTAAACTTTGTATGTGACTTTGATCTTCAAATGCACCTGACGCCGTCAGGTTGTAATGTATTCAGATTCATCTGAGGCGTCGCTTGTTAATTAATTTTGTACCAAAAATCCATCTTCAGTTGCAAGTGACGGCGTCACTTGGTAAAGCGTGACGCCGTCAGATCCCCTTATCTGACAGAATTTGCGACTTTGTCGTTTTCTTCACTTTCTTGTCGTTTGTAGCCCAAAACATGCCGGTTTTCAAATTTTTCGTCCCAAGTGCAAAAAGAAACGATTTAGGGCAATATTTGATCATATTAATACGACTTTTGAGATTAAATGACCCCTTAAAAAGGTATCAAATAAATCCTTATCAAGCTTACCATTATTCACTTTCATCTACCAATATTTATGGCTACGCACTTGCATGAAAGTTTATTTATACTCTTGCATTGGCTGGTTTTAAAAAACACACACAAACACGATACAAAGATTCACGAATCAGTTATACTCTTTGATGGTTTCCTGCAGCAGCGAACACCGCTTTCTTACCAACGGCAACCGTTTTACCGCTGCAAACCCACCACTAGTTAATATTGTTGCTCGAAGTGTTGATCTAAACTTTGTATTATTTCGGCTTTTATTCTATGATACAAGAGCAAAACGACCATTTTCTTGTTGAAATAGGTCTTCTTGGAAATAATAAAGGTATAATCTCACTATCTTTTCCTATTCACTTGTATATCTTGTCATTAACCATTAATTTTGTTTGCTCATCATCACTAATATAAAAAAGTAATTTGAGAGGTTTACAATCTATGAAGTTTTGTTTCTTTTCTAGTGGCGACAACCGTATATATAATTCATAGAGTAAATTTTTAAGCCAAATAAAAAAAAAAAAAAAATATATATATATGGAGCTTGAGTATGTGTTTTAATGGAAGTTTGGAGAACCAAAATGTCAAATGTTTGTGTTTTTTTGCTTAGATTGTTTTTTTTTTTTTTTTTTTTTGGACTAATGAAAATCATTTAAAAAACGAATTAGACACTCTTTCTAGTTTGTTTGCTTGACATATTTCTTTTTGGGGTAATGAAAATCACTTAAACACATACTTGGATTTTGTGTTTGTTGTATGCTTATAATGTCTTCTTGTAGATACGTAAATAAGTAAAATGATTCATTAAGTAGCATGTCTTTTTAGTTTGGTTAATTTGAAGAAGTTCTCAGTTTATTTGTCTGAGTACAATGTCAAAGTTGTATATTATTAGTCACTATAAACAGTGTTCAAGAGTGAATGAACATAAATTTAGATAAGTTAAAGACTAAAGTGTAATGTTTGGAAACAAAATGTGTAATATTATTCAACTGAATGGCCAATGAGTCTGCGTGATTACTATCAAAACACTCCTTTGCGTGCTAATTTTCTGCCAATAGAATGAGTGTTGCTGCCTGCTTTTGAGCTTCCAATTCCGTTAAACGTAACATCAATCAGTGAACTATAACACACCCCGTTCAATTAAATTAAAGCACACCCCTGCGAGCCATGTGTTGTTCTTAAAATAATCACAAAGTCCAATCTAAAGACCCCTAATATGTTGCTGATTATGCCAAAGTGAATGTATTGATGTGCTATGTCTCTATGTCTAAGACTGAGAAATAATAAAAGACCTAACCTTTTATACAATTAGGTTGCGTTTTGCTACAAATTGTTGTATCTTTTGGAAAAAAAGTTACGTTCTCCGTTTTTCTATTTAAGAGCAATGGAAAGCATAGTTTTGAGAAAGTGTGTCGAAACATGAATTCTAAAAATATGTAACTTATAATTCTTTCTGCAAACTCAACCCCAAACACCTCTAAAATTAAGAACATCACCAAAGGAATAAGATACAGAAAAAGGTGGAACTAATGAAAGTTATTTTAAGAAGATAAACTGTTATAATATGTAAATAGACAGTCCCAAACACCCCAAACATTTATAAATGTATTAGGAAATGAAAGTAAATAATTTTTTTGTAACAAAAATTACCCGAGGAATTTAAGTTATGAAAAAAAAAGAGGGAGTGTGTGAATTAAGTTTGACGTCATTGATATGTTGGATGTAGATGATGGCGATGACGATGGCAGAAATGACGGTGGATTAGTGGTACACATGGTGGTGACGATTGTTTTCGCGTTACTACAAAGCTAAATATCTACACCAAATTCGTTACTTAGCGATCTACTAATATTAACTATGGACCACCTTAACATTGGACTCCTTGTTCACAACATTGGATTCGTTCACAACACTTGTATCTCAGTCAAGTACCACTAACTTCTTCCAAACAACCATCACCAATATCACAGGCCTCTACCAATGTCGGATTTGAGGAACCTGGTAGATAGTGTTGGGAATAAAAAAGGGTATATATGTTGCTAAAAGAACTGAGTATAATTACGTTTATTCGTTTATGTATTGGGGTAGTGTGAAGGTGATCTTGGTGGTGATGATTTTGTGGATTGTGTGAAGACTGTTGTCGACTTTGCTCAGGCCGATTGTGGCAGTTCTTTTACCGGTGATGTTTATCTTCAGCAGTGATATATTAGTTATTCTCGTAAGTTCCGGTTTCAAGTACGTAAACTAGTGTTATACAAAAAATGAATGCATGTTAAATTAATGGCATGGTACTGAAGTAAAGCGAGAAGCGGATGTATAAGTTTTGTTTATTTTATTTTTTATTTTATTGGCGGTACGCAATGGTAACAAAGCCGTATTCGAGGGTGTGCGAAGTGTGCTACCGCACAGATTTTCGAGGCCTCAAAATATATATCCATTTATATATTTTATAGCCTCAAAATTTAATCCAACTTCAAAATGTTTACTTCTTGTTTTAAAACATAACATACGATAAAACTTGGACGATAATACAATATATATGGTGCAATTCACGGGGTATTTTTGCAAGTCTAACAATTGATCGACAACATTTAAACGGTATATAACTCGTCTTGATTCGTAGTAGATTAATTGCAAAACTATCAAAGAAAAACAGCCTGTGAGTTTGGCCAATAATCATATAATTTTATCCCGATAAATAAAACTCATTAGGACAGAAGCTGAAGTATATCCCCCATCGACAACCAAATTATGCCCCGTTATGAATCCAGATTCATCGCTAGCTAGAAATAACACAGCTTGTGCAACATCTTCAAAGCTGCCACATTTCCCATGTAGTAAACTTCCCTCTTCACTAATTATGTTGCTCACTTCTTCTATAGTCATATCCAATTTTCCTAAATGTTCTCGATATGCTTTCATGAGCATCTCTGAAGGAATCCCATGTGGTGAAACACAGTTTACACGAATGCCATGAACTCCTAATTCGCAGGCTGCACTTCTTGATATTCCAAGAATGGCTCCTTTGGTTAATGTGTAGGAATGTGATGCAAGGCCTCCCATGATGGCTGCTGAACTTGATGAACATATGATTGAACCCTTGTTGCCTACTGAAATCATGGCTCGTGCGGCGTGTTTTATACCATGTATAACACCGTTTATGTTAACGTTGATTAGAGTCGACAACTTTTTCATTTCAAGATTTGTGATGCTCCTTCCGCTATCTAAAAGCAAATTCTAGAAGAATGAGAAGTATAGAGTCGCAAAGTGAACCAGATACTTTTGTGTATAAGCTAGAGGTTACAAATTTTAACCCATTCGCGTAGAAACATGTTAATTATAATCAACTTTAACAGTCTAATAATTTATAAAATAAAAATTGTTTGACGGGACAACCCAACTTGTTTTGACTCATATTTGGCCTAAATCATTTGTCTTGTTACCCAAATACTTTGACTCATCCGACCCGCCCATTTTACCACCTCTAGTAAAAGCTAATAAGATCCAAGTGTAGAACACTGAGATGGGATTTTTGGTACTCTTTATGATCACTCGACACATCTATTCTAGATATGCAAACGGCTACCCATATATTCAGACATTTTTTATCCTTATATACGGAGTATGAAATTGTAAGAAATTTTGTACCAAGAATTCCAGCATTGTTGAAGAGGATATCAAGTTTGCCTTTCCAGGATAGAGCAAGTTGAACAGCAGACTCAACATCAGATTCTTTTGAGACATCACAATGTATATAAAGGCCTTTAATGGAGTTAGCAAGATTTGCACCAACTTCATCTAATACATCTGCAACTATAACATGTGCCCCATTCTCCGCCATTAAAATTGCTGTTGCACCTCCTATTCCTCTTGCTCCGCCGGTTACAATGGCAACTTTTCCTATTAATCTTCAAAACGGAAAACACATCCCTATCAGTTTTACTCTCAATTGCTTTTATGTGTAGAAAGTTTGATACTTATAGTTACATATATAGAAAGGAGACAAGGAAAAACTAGAGAGGCGATAATTTTAACTAACAAGATAACAATTTAAACTACTTCATTATCTTTTAACTCGTTTTATTTAGAGGCATATGTAATCATTTGTTTCATATGATAAAAATAAAGATCGCATGTAAACTCATGCGTTACTCATTTTTAACTTGTTATACAACTCCGCCAACGAGCCCCTCAGCCAATTCTAGGAATATAGACACAACCATATGAAGTTTTAGATTTAGTTTTGTTTAGTCACCTGGAACAAAATGTGACAATACAGACAGTTGTGTTTAGCGTTGCATTGATCCAAAAAAACTTTAAACCTCTTTTATCACCGTATTTTTTTCTGATCAAATGTATTCATTTGATCCGTCAACTAACAAATATAATGAAAATTGCATGTTGAAGGGTAATAAGTCAAGATTATTGTCACTTATAAAACATATAGATTTTAAGCTAAGGATGATATGTAAAACAAGCAGACTAACCTTTTTGTTCCTAACTTTTGGCTACCATCATGTGTATGATCACATAACTCCATAGTTGACCCTTTGTAAAGCATTGAAGATATGAGCTTTATAAGGAAGAAAGTAGGGAGATGTGTTGTGTTTGATGATATACTCGTCGTCCATGCTTTTCTTGTTCTTATTTACCTACTCCTGACCTATAATATGATTTTTGTCATGTTTAATGAGCCTGAATCAATGATTATCAAATGTATAGTTTATAACGGTTACCTGTAGTAACACTAAAAAAAAACTAGTTTAATTCTTCACATTTTAAAGGCCAAATGGCCACGTTTAAAAATGTGTAAAATTATTGAGTCCACACTTTCTCATCTGTGGTAATAATGGGTGTGACAAATTTTTCTACACATATAAGTGTGGAGATATTATCCAAATTTCTATATTTAAAAGTGTCGAAATATTTTTTGAATGTCCACACCTAAAAGTGTGGCAAAATTGCAAAAAATGTTTATGATAAAAAGTGTGAAAACATTTGCTACACGTATAAGTATAGCTTTATTATAATTGTACACATTTATATAGATTATTTTTTTTTAAATATTTGTGACACTTATAAGAACTGTCTAAAGAGAAATAAATAGCTAAGACTACTTTAGATGGATGAAAAATCAATCTCAATGAATATAAGTCATAACGAAAATGGTATCATAATATGCATTTGTTCGGTAAGCAACAAACAAGCATGATCTTAATTTAAGTGAAAAATGATAATTGATAGAAAAAGAAAGTGAACGCATTTTATACGGTAAATAAGATACTCGGTATATATCGGTTTGTATTACTTTTATACTCCCTCCGTCTCAAAAAAAGTGTTCACCTTACTATTTATGTTTGTCGCGAAATAAGTGTACAGTTTTTATCAAGGTTGCAAAAATCGCGAATCGGTAGTCGGGTGGTCGACCACTTTGTAGCTTGTAATCGGTCTTGGCGGTGATTAATCGGTGATTAATCGGATTGACATTACTGACAAATTTTAGTTATTTCCGGCGAGTTTTGTGTATTTTCGGTGAGTTTTAGATATTTCCGGCAAGGAATTTTCTAAAAAACAACTTGTAATAGACTTAGACAGTTACTATAAGTGATCAAAATAAGTTTACAGTGAGTTTTGGGTACTTTCGGCAAGATTTATAAGTTTCCGGCAAGTTTGACCACCGTTGATCACCGTTGACCACAGTTGACCTATTTGTTTGACCCAGTTACATAAATCGGCAAGGTCGGTGGCCTTGTAGCACCTAATCGGCGATTAATCGGCCTTGTAGACCTTTTTTTGCAACACTGGTTTTTATATATGAACAGTAATAATGACTGGTAATTACTGGTTTTCCTACTTTACCCTTATAACCAAAACTTGCATTAATTACTCATTTCTAATTTCTATATTAACTACGAGGGTGAAAATTACTTTTTATCAATTAAAACTATCATTATCTACACACTTTTTTTTTTTTTTTTTTGGACATTATAGGACGGATGGAGTATTAGTATGGTGGTTTTTAATTTATCAAAGGTTGCGTGTAGCTATGAGGCCATATTCCTTTTTTCTAATGTTTGTGGAGAATACACTTACCTAACTGAAGACCAATGAAAGCAATCTAAAGCAAAATCGTGATGGCCATCTGTTCGTGTATGTGTCCGGACGGTTGGCACCGGACAGTATCCACTTGGGGAGAACAAAACAGCACCGTCCAGTGCAGCCTACGTGTAAAGCAGCAATATTATAATAGACACCTCGGGAAAGACCAAGATGTCTCGTTACCTAGGTAATGACCACAGACCGCTGGTTAATAACATGAACCAGGCATGCGCCATAGTCCCGGATTCCACGGGACATGGTTCCCCATACGTGTACAGTAGCCTACAGACCTAGTCTAGGTGTAGATCGGCTCTCCACTTCCCCATCGTGGTCAGGTACAGTGGTTGGGGTACTATAAATACCCAACCTCATTCAATGCATATCTACCTAATCTCTCCCTCATTAATTACACACATTTATTTAACACTCATTTTTTATCCGAACACCCAACTTATTCTCACACCGGAGTTTGGTCTTGGGATAAAACCCAAGGCGAGGCTGACGTGTGTTGCTCTTGTTTCAGGCTCATCAAGCTCAAGACTTGGGCCAAGAAGACCTGGTACAAGAGTTTACCTCAACAAATTGGCGCCATCCGCGGGACCTTAATTTCAATCTACCAAGAGCTCAGAATGACAAGTCTCGGTCCAAGTACACCAGTTAACTGAACGGGCGGACGGGAGGTCTCTGGTAGGAACACCACAGACCTTTCGGATCCTAGGAGTATAATAGAGGGGCACGTGTCAGCCCTCAAAGAACTTCTGAAACAACAAGGCAACCGCGATTAAGTCAAACCCATGTTATTAAACTTTGAAGACGACGTGACGGACACAGAGGTAGAAGAGGTTGAAGGGAGACGGAATGATAAGGGGAAAGCAGTGATGGACGATGACTTGAGCAAGCTGTTCAAAGAAGTAATAAAATGCCCGTTCACAAGAAGAATCATAGAGTTCTTGGCCCCTAAGCAAAAAATGCCGACGAACCTCAAGTTGTATGACGAGATGAGCGACCCTGATGATCATATCAAGCGTTTCACAGGGGCGGGAAACCACGAGGAATGGCCAATGCCTGTATAGTGTCGCATGTTCCAGCAAACTATGGATGGAAAAGCCAGAGGATGGTTTGATAAGCTGCCAACTGGAAGCATTGACAGCTGGGACGAACTCCAAAGAAAGTTCCTTAACAGGTTTAGCATATTGAGAGCATGTGTTAAATATCCAACGGAGATCAATAAAATTCATCAGAGAGCCAACGAAAGTTTACCAGACTTCAAGGAAAGGTGGGTGAGCGAGGAAAATTATTTTCCAGACGTCCCAGAGATCATACGGATTTCCTCTTTCATGAACGACCATCATTGTCTGGAACTAGCCAAGAAATTTTTAGATAACATCCCTAAAACTGTTGACGAAATGCTACAAAGATTTGATGATTATATTCGTTCAGAGGAAGCCTTTTGGACTACTGAGCTTCCGAAGGGAGAGTATGCACGCAGAGAGGTGGTGGGTTAGCAATCTCTGAGGCAAGAGAAACACAACAGGAACCAACACTTTGATGACATAAGAAGATCGGGATTTAAACATTATCACCGTCCTAGAGAATACCACACCCCATATGTAGCACCCAGGTATGAACCATATATAAATAGGGGAAATGGATTTAAGGATGGAAGAAACAGGTTGACACTGGACACTTTGGTGAACAAACCCAAGGAAATAATTGCTACTGAGCATCATCTATGTTTGCCTCAGCCCCCTCCACTCCCGAGAACTCCCAAGAGGGAAAATTTGGATCGATACTGTGACTATCATGGTGAGAAGGGCCATTATACCAATGATTGTTACCAGCTCAAGAAACAATTGGAGTTTTCTCTAGAGTCCGACAAGCTGAATCACTTGATTAAAGATGTGAGGCAAAGGGGAAGGGGTCAGCACAAAAAAAATGTCCCTCAAAAGGAAAATGTAATCAATATGGTTGGTTTCATGAGAGAAGACCGAAAAAGAAAGACGATGGTTACGGACGAGGCTTGGATGAAAGTCCCCATAACTTTTCCCCTGGTAGTGGCAGAAGACTTGTCCGAAGCAGCCATTGTCGTAGAAGCAGAAGTCGAAGGGTATCTTGTAAAACGGATCCATGTGGATGATGGAGCTTCTGTAGAAGTCATGTACAAACAATGCTTCGACAACTTTCACCCGTCCATCAGAGCCCAGAAGGTAGAAACACAAAAAACTTTGTCAGGATTCTCGGGCGAACAGGTCAAGCCTTTGGGAAAAATAGAGCTCGATGTGTGCTTCAGTAATGATGGTTTGTGTAGCAGGACGACCATGAAATTCATAGTGGTGTCTGCATCTTCCCCGTACAACATCATATGAGGGCGGAGTGGATTGAAAAAGTTATGAGCCATTCCTTCTACTATTCATTCCGTGGTAAAGTTCCCCACTCCTAGAGGAATAACCACCTTGGTAAATCAGTTGTCCATAATATATGAATGCAGAACAGAGAAAAGAAGGATAGTAGAAGATCTCCCAAAAGAAGATGATCAGAAGGAAGTTAGCTTTACTAAAGAGGTCCTGGTGAATCCGTCGTACTCGGACCAGCTTGTTACCATCGGACGGAACCTCTCAGTATCAGGTTCGGCTGGTTTGAAATCTCTCCTCAAGAGAAGTTTAGATGTTTTCGCGTTGGAACCTTCAGATATGACCGGCGTACCTCGGTGCATAATAGAACACAATCTGAACACCAATCCATCCATCACACCAGTTAGCCAGAAGAGAAGAACTTTTTCTTCCGAAAAAAGCCAAGCGATGGTCAAGGAAGTGAATGAATGGCTAAAGGTAGGAATAGTGCGACCTGTTCGATACCCAACATGGATATCAAACCCTGAATTGGTGAAGAAAGGGGACGGAAGTTGGAGAATGTGTATTGATTTCAAAAACATCAATATTGCATTACCGAAGGACTACTATCCGCTCCTAGAGATTGATTTAAAGATCGAGTCGGTAATTGGATCAAAGTACAAATACTTTCTGTACGCCTACAAAGGATACCACCAGGTACAAATGTCTAAGGAGGATGAAGAGAAGACAACTTTCTATACCGATCAAGGAACCTTCTGTTACACTAAGATGCCGTTTAGATTGAAGAACGCAGGGGCAACTTACCAGAGGTTGGTAGATTCAGCTTTTCACTCATACATCGGGCGGAGCCTAGAAGCTTACGTAGATGGCATGGTCATCAAAAGTCCAACAGAGAAGGCGTTACTGGATGATATAGCGGAGACCTTTGATAACCTCCGGCGGATTAACATGAAGTTAAACCCTAAAAAATGTTCGTTCGCAGTGGAAGAGGGAAAGTTTTTGGGTTACATGATAACGTCTAAGGGGATTCGGGCGAATCCAGCAAAGACAAAGGTCGTTGTCAACATGGCATCACCCCGAACTTGGAGAGAAATGCAAAGTTTGTCAGGGAAGTTAGCTGCTCTAAACAGATTCTTGGCCAAGTCGGCCGAGAAGTCTTTGCCTTTCTTTGAAACTTTGAAGAACATCACAAAGTCGAACAAGGATGAGTATCGCTGGACGGAAGAGGCATAGAAAGCTTTCCAAGAGCTCAAAAAGGTTATCATCAACCTCCCCTCCCTAGCTTCTCCCATGTCGAAAGAAACACTCTGTGTTTATTTGGCCGCTGCTAAGGAGGCGGTCAGTGCAGTCTTACTGGTTGAACGGAAGGGAAAACAACTCCCAGTGCACTATGTTAGCAGGACTTTGCATGAAGCAGAGCATAACTATGCTCTATTAGAGAAGTTGGCTTTGTCATTGCTTCACACATCAAGAAGACTAAGGAGGTATTTCGAGGCTCACCCAATCAAGGTCATCATCGACCAGCTAATCAAGCAGATCCTAAGTAAGGTGGAATCCTCGGGAAAGTTGGCAAAATATTCGATTGAGTTGGGAACGTATGACATAGTGTATGAACCCCGGAATGCTATCAAGGGGAAAGTTCTAGCTAATTTCATAAATGAAGTTCCTGTGGAAAGCAACGGAAAAATGGTGGAACAGGTAACAGCCGAGCTAAAGAACCCCGGCGGAGAAAGTGAGTGGACGCTCTATACGGACGGAGCGTCAGGAAAAAGCGAGTCCAGAGCAGGTCTGGTGCTGATCATCCCAACAAAAACGAAATATACATATGCTCTCAGGCTGAACTTTAAGAGCAAGAACAATCAGGCGGAGTACGAGGTATTGCTTGCCGGTCTAAGGATTGCCATGGAAATGAAGGTACTGGTGCTATCCGTGAAGGTAGATTCTAAGCTGGTTGCCAGCCTGTTAGGTCACCATAATGATATCAACACAAGTATATGAATGATAGAGATGAGAGAAAGAGTAATGATATAGGTTGATTATATCAAGAAGTAAATAGGCAAAGGTTTAGTACAATATTTAAATAACCAACTCGAATAATGTATGTTTACATGTAGTATTTATAGGGAAGGAAGCTAGGGCAACACTCCCTCTTCCTTCCATTCACACGAAATGGGCTAGACAAAAGCCCATGGGTTTTAGTCTTAAGCCTACATACATATTAGTAATATAAACAATGCAACCTATTACAAAATTTAATGACCGACACTTGATAATAGTAAAACATATTCCCAACAATCTCCCCCTAAGGGTCGGTCATCAACGGTTTCTTAACTTCTTCATTCTTTTCTTTTACTTTCTCGGCTTTAGACGTCTTTAAAAACTTTAAGTCATTGTTCTTTGTTCTTGGTTCTTTGTTCTTTGTTGTTGTAGTGATCAATTGATGGTATTCTATGCCTTTCATCAACATCTTTGTCTTTGGTGTCTTTACCCCTTTCCAACATGCTCATACATCTTTTAACTTTTAGGTATCATACTTACGTAGCTATCATTTCATTGCTTGGATCGTTGTCTTTTAACTTTATAGATTCATGTGGAAACTGTTGTGATGTTGATGATAGTAGTGGTGATATATAACTCCCGGTCTCCATAAGTACCTGCATGAAAACAGTTAGCAACAAAGCTTTCAGCACTTACAGGTTCGGAATTCGAGATCATTAACAGCATAGTGTGAAAACTTTCTCTAATCCTTACCAAGGTTGTTCCTGAACCGGATACCCCCAATAGGGCATACACAGATACACCGAAGTCCATCAACGATTCAGGTGAGCCGCTGAAGTATATCAAAGTATCACTCCACAACTGTAGACCTTTTGAAACCACCGCGAACACTAAGCGTAACCCACAAGGGATTACTGAAGTGACCTGCTATCAGGGCTGTTTGATGTTGACCCTGGCAAGAATTTCCATTCAATCACTGAGAATCACAATTGTGAATTCCCTCATGAATGTTCTTGGCAGATTGCTAAGATCTGTGTAGGACTCTTGTTATTTACAACTGGTGTCCTTAATGTTGAACAACCAGTGTAGAAATATTAAGTGTTCCTAAGAGATCTTTTGATGTATCTCGCGGCTCTAGACTCGATTTATTGCGCTTTTATTTTAAGTCGTCAGAGGCATGGAGCAAATTGCCTCCTTTTCAATATCAACACATTTCGGAGTGAAAGGTCGATAGATTAGGAAGGGTTCTCCGTGAGAAATGAAACAAGCTCCTTTTGAGAGATACTTGAGTGGTTAAAAGGTTAAGTGCAGTGCGTCACTGGGTCCATGACGTCTTTGTCTTCAATACCGGTGTCACTTTAGTAACATCCAGTAACATATGAGTTGAACCCGGTTTCTGCCCTAAAGTTGGTCATTTGGAGGGCTATTTCTTTTCACCCTTTCATTTACTTTTCTTTTTAATTCTTCAACCCCTTCTTTCTCCTTTCATTTCTTTACTCTTTTTTTCAATCATACCTAAGGACTTCTAGTGCTAAACTATTGGTATTGTCCTTGGGAAGATCCCTCCGGTTCTGGCGGATCATAGGACGTATTTCCTAACCTTAGTCACATTATAACTCCATGACTATCTTATGTTGACATAAACAAATCATTTAAAAAATATCTCAAATTGTTTATGATTATAAAACATATTTAGTTAACACTTTGAGAGTTTTGCATTTTTCAGAAATTCTCCCCCTTCACATGTGCTTATAAGTTATAAATAGAAATTTACACATGTTGGGTGGAGTTTGCACTTTTGAATTGATTGAATCTCAGTGAATATGACCGATTCGAGACACGCTTACATTACTAGTTAGACTAGCATGAAATTATTACCCGTCCTGGTCACATTCAAAAAGAATCTCTTGAAACGGTACATTCTACTTAGACAAGTCCTATTCGAGACACGCTTACATCAGTGTTTAGACCAGCTTGAAATTATTACCCGTCCAGGACAAGTCCTTTCGATTAATGACAGTTAAGTTTCGTCAATTCATTGGTAATATCTAAGTCGAGCTCATACGAGATTCCTTACATTTGAGACCATATTTTAATCACTTTATATTTTCCCCCTCAAAAATAGCATATTGATGTTGTTTTTGAAAAACATTTTGATTAAAATATGCTTTTTGAGGTTTGTGGGAAGAAATCAATAAGAACTTTTTCATTGTGAACAAAGATTGTTTCAAATACTCCCCCTCAATAAGTGAAATAACTTTTTGAGGTTTTGATTATGAGAGGGAATACTTGTTTTTTTGAGCAGAATTATGGAAAACTCAAAATTTGATTAATTCTACTCAAAAGTAAGAAGTTTTCGCTCCTTATATTAGGATTGAGGCACTGAAGCGTACCTCAGGGTCCTTTCTTTACAAAGAACGGGTCGTGCACTGTTATGTGTGCACAAGCCATTGTTTTAATACAAAATTTGTTTTCTTTTAACAAAATACTCCCCCTCAAATAATGAAGTTTATTCGAGAGATAGTCTTCTTGAGCAGAATTATAAATCGTATTTTTTTAAATACTTTTTGAAAATTGGTGAGATGATTTTGCTCAAGGTTTTAGAAAACACAATCAAGTATTATACAACAAAGAAGGCTAGAATCTCAGATTAGACAACAACCTCGGGAACCCATTTAAGCACGGCGCCAACAGGTTTAACAAAATTTGAAATTCATTTGTAGGTTGTGTCAATACGATTAAAAGATGTTGAATTCCAACGAGAACTGAAAACCATTGTTTCATTTTGAAATGACACTCGTGGAATAAATGGAAATTTAAAACTCCTTTTCTGATGAAAGTTGTTTTAGAAACCCGGTGTCTCTCTTTGAGTTTTAAAATCTGAAGAAGAAGATTCCCATCTAGAGAGGAACCTCATGGGTTCTTTTTGAAGAGTTGTTTTTGTGATAGGTGGAAATATTTCAGTATTAGGGATGTTTAAAGCAGAGTCATTCTTATATAGCGGCCAAAGCATTCTAGAATTTGAAAATTTGAAAGGTTTTGAATGACTTTTCTTTGGTCTCCACACTTGCTTTACTGGTGTAAAACGAGAGCGTGGAGTTTCAAAAACTTGTTTCTCATCGTTTGATTCCTTTTTCAAGTTTGGCCGTCTGACATATTTAGCCCTTTGACCTTTTCTCATTAGTTAATTTTATACTTTGAAAAACACTCACGAGATATTGATGCAGCAGAGATCACGAGCCTCATAAGTTTTCAATGATTTGAAAATATGCAACTACATGAACAAAATAGTTTTGTAACAGTTGATCATTTTTCTCCCCCTCAAAATATGTTTCATAAGAAACATTTTGACAATTGTTGAAATTTTGACGAAACATAATTTGACTTTAAATGGGATGACATGTACTTGCACACAGAAAATGCATCAGGCACAAACAAGCATACAGATGAATAAAAAAAACTCATTCTAAATCTTCCTAAGTGCTCAATATTCTCAAATTAACACACAAGATCACAGATTAATTCATTCTTTCACTAAAAAATTTTCGATTATTATCATGGTTTGGTTAAGATATGAGACTTTGCACACATGTTAGCTTCATAATGCCTGAATATTATACAAACAAATGCCCTAGTAGTAGCAGCAAAGATATCGACATCTTAAACCCTAAATCACTTGATTTCAAACCTATGTTGTTTCTAATCTTGCAAACACACCAATCGAGCATTCTTTAGTGTTCTCTAAAGCTATATGAACTGATTAATTAGACTAAAACACATAAAAAAGAAATGCTCCAATCGATAATTACATAAGCCCTAGTTTCTGATTATGCCTTTTTGACCATTGAAATCATTTGAAACATTTAGGGAACGATTAGACAACAACCATGAAGAAATTAGAAACTCACAATCATGAAAAAAGATTGAGGATCAAAAAATCGTTTGTCTGAATCGTTGAGGTTTTTGATTATGTGTAATACTTTTGAAAACATTTGTGGAAACATTTATTAGTGTCACTAAGTGTAGAGTAAAGTTTGACTGGTTGACACTTGCAGTCCCAAAGCCTGTTTTATTTTCTGAGCAAGGTCCTTTTACCTAAGTTTAAGATTATTGTGTACTTTACTCATTAAAGGTTAATTACTTTTCCATTTGAAGTCTAAACATGGTTAAATTGGGATCATTGCAGAAAAATTTCTTTTCTACCCCTCGAATTAGCATTTATTTTGTGAAACCTTTTTGCACATTTTAATTCGAGAAATCATAGAACTTTTGAAAATGAGTTTTTAATACAAATTGACCAGATCTAAACACACTCCTTGTGTTAGAAAGATACTTTGAATAATGTTGACTAGCACACGGAATTTACTAGCAAACACTTAGAAGATTGTGTATGTATATTCAATGAATGAAACAGTGTGTATATATGAACAAGAGACAATTGATTAACTTCAACGATTCAATATTATTAAAACAATAATACGAGTGATCTCCTATCACTAGGGTTTACAACCTTGAATCTTTTCTAAGAACTTACGTATTCTATATGTACTTCTATCATAACCTAGGCAATCCTTTTATAGACTAAGGATTCCTTTACAAGATAACTATCATCTATATTAATAAGATATACATAAAATCTTTTCTACATTTATCTTCTATATGATTACAAAAAATTATAAGCAGTACTAACTTTCTAATGCTGACCGTACTAACTGACTTTGTACTGTCAGTTATATCTTCAATCTCTTCAGCAGTACTAACTTATATACTAACAGTTCCAACTGTTAACCTTAATTCCTAACAATCCTCCCCTAAACTTATGATTTCTGTGCAAATCACTAAGTTTCTTCGAATTAAGCTTCATCTTCATGATGAGGGGGGATTCTTCCAAACATCTATCATGTTTGTATCTTGTTTCTAGCTTTCTTTTGCTCTGCAAGGTTAAATATCTTTGTTACTAACATATCTGCCATCTCAGAATCTTCTTTAACCTTGAGTGTTACTGATAGCATAGCCTTTAAAACAACTAATCTGAGTGGATATTCTTTTTCCACCAACATATAAATTTCTATTCCATCTTTGGTAGAAACTTTGTGCACTCCACATGTATCAAATAATTTCCAAGTAACATCCTTGACTTCAGCTTGAAACCTCCACATTGATTCTCCATCATCAGGTTCATAAATCCTCTTCAATTGAACCCATAGTTCTTTATCTTTGTCTTCAAGTGGATCTTCAATTCTGAATTTTTCTTTTACTAATGTCCACAACTGATTAAGATCTTCTCTGTCAAATCCTTTGAGTAAATCTTCAAACAGCTTGTATCTTTCAGTAATTCCACTAAGTCTCATAATCTTCCACCCTTTCATCCTACCTTTTGTGAATACTTCCCAGCCAATGATGGGATGTTTTGCTTGTAAAGGCTTGATGTTTGTGGATTCAGGGACTATCACCATCATTCTCTTGAGTTGTTCATCAGTCAATCCTTCAGCTTCCTTCTTTTGTTTCTTTGTTGCATCAGATTCTAACAACTCTGCATCTCTTTTCCTTCCTTTTGTAGTATCCCTTTCAATTAGTGTATTCAAACTTGCATAAGCTTCATAATAAGCTTTTTCAATTTCAGCATCTGATTTTCCTTTAAAATAACTTGTCTTCCAAAGAACTTGATTCTTTAAATAGCTTTTCATAAAACTGATATGTTCTTTCTTTGTAGGCATCTTTGTTTTGTAACCTTCTTTTTGCCTATATCTAATCTTTTGCATAAGATCATTCCATGCTACTTCTCTATTCTTTGTTAGTATAAAACTTTTAAGATTCTCTGATTTCTCTTCTTCACTCAAATCCTTGTCTCTAAGAATCATCACTACTTGAGCTCTCACAATTAAATCTGAATCTAACAAATATTGTAGCTGTTCATTGAATTGTTTTTGATCAACCTCAGCATATGAAGCTACCTTTTCCAACCTTGTTCTCTCCATGAATTCAACTATATTCTGTACATCATCCTCAGCCATCTTTCTTGCTAATTCTGCATCAAGATTTATCTGGGCTTGTTCATCTGCTTGATCTTTTTCTTGAAGTTTACTTGCTAGTTCTTCATCAAACTTTAACTGTGCTTGAGTTCTTGGTTTTACTTTCTTGAGTCTTTCTTGTTCTTGTTCAACTTCTTTAGGTGTCATTAGCTTCTTTCCTTTTGCTGTTCTTTTTCTCTCATATTCTTCATCAGCAGTACCTGGAAGTGAACTAGCAGTTTGTACGGTTTCATGTTCTGTCTCAGCAGTTTGAACTGCTTCAGCCATTTGAACTGTTTCTTCATTCTCAGTAGTTTCTTGAGTTTCTTGATCTTCAACATCCATATCAGCAACATTACCAGTATCCATACCAATCTGTTCACTAACACCTTCATCTTGCCTCCCCTGAACTTGTGATTTATCCCCCTTGACTTTATCTGATTTCCTCCCCTGTTTGGGAGAATCACCATCATCATCATTACCTGAATCATCTGAATAGTCACCATCTGAAGAATCTTCATCCAGTATAGCTCTAGCCCTTTTCCTCTTGAGATGATCTTCCAACTTCTTTACTCTACGAGTCAACCTTGAGTAGACTTTGGCAAAATTTTCTTTATGACTTTTAAGCTCCTCCTCCAAAGAATCTACCTTAGCAGTTAACTTGGTACATAAAGCCATCAATTCAGTTTGTGTAGAGCTACCCTCATCACTTCTAGCTGTGTTACCTGCTAGGAGAGGTGAATCATGGGGCAAGGATCCAGTTTCCACTCTAGTTAGACTAGGTGTGGTCCTTCTCCTATATGTGGTGATAATTGTGGGTGTTTGGGTATTTTCAGGATTTTGATTGGGTGTGTAATTGGGGGTGTTTGGGTATTTTCAGGAAACAAAGGTATTTCTACCCCTTTGAAAAGTCTACTAGCCATAGCCATATTCTGAAAAACCTTTGATTGTAGGCTAGGAGTAGTAAAAGTTTCTGTTGGTTTCTTAAGCAAATTCTTTTTCTTATTTAAAAGAGTTTGAACAAATCTTGGGTACATAAGAAACTTGGTTTTGCTGTTAACATTTGCTGCCATACTATCAAAAATAAACTTTGAAAAGTTAAAAACCTTATTTGTTGACAAACAAATGAGAGCAATAGCAATATTGCTACTGAATTGCTCCCATGCCGTCTTCTTGGGACTTAAGCAATGTAAGAGAGTATATATCAAAAATCTCCATTGTGGGGAGAAACATCCCTTTTGAAAAGTGAGTTTTTGGTTGGATGTGTCATACCCCATTCTGGCAAGTTCTTGCCAAATCTCAGTGTTTAGCATATTGATGATACCATCTGAATCTTGCACCTTAAGATGTCTCCTAAGTGCAGACTCGGTAACAACAAAAAGTATGCCATCCACTTCAGAATGGATTTCTAAGTCTCCATCTTCAGTAGTCAAGACAGTTGCATTCTGCCAGAACTGTGTGATGTGAGAGACATAAAGAGTAGGAGAGATAGTTAGAGCATACCTTATGTGAGAGTGGTTGAGGAAATCCACAATCTGATAAAATTTCGGTCCATCTCCTTCCTCTGTTTTCTCTAGAAAAGCGACTTGGTTGTGCGTCTTGACAAAATCCAAATTAGCCATGATATTCTTAGTAAAGTTTGATTTTAACTGTGGTGAATAATGAAGATTTAGGTTAGAAAGTAGAAGATGAAAGTTAGATGAGATATTATTGAGAGAAATAGGATTTTTAATTTGACCGACTTAAAGAATATGGTAACTTTTATTTTAGAATAAGAATATAATAGAATAAAATTTAAAATATCTAGAAGAGGATCCATCGAAAAAATCGCAACAAACCACCAACGGCTAGTTTTTAACTGAACATTAATTACTGACACATCAGTTATAACGGCTAGTTCAGCAGTACTAAGTTTACACTAGCAGTATAAACTTTGCACTAGCAGCACAAACTTTTATCAATTTTTTCAAAGAACAGTATGAACTTATATTGATTTCAAAGACATTATTGCACATATATAGTTTTTAGCAAACTATCAGCTATCAACGGATTTGATATGTCTTTACCAATAGCTGTTTGCTTTGGACTAGCCAACTCTTTACAGTTAGATATGGTGAGTTGATAACCATACAATTTTTGGTAAATTGTCAACCATTAACGGATTTGATTAGTCTTTACCAGAAACCGTTTGCTCTGGACTAGTTGGTTCTTATGTGGGTTAGACATGGTGAACCAATAACCATTTGTTGTGTGCACAGACAACACACTGAGCTCCAAATCACCATTCAGTCCAAAACATAAAGCACTTGTAATTCCTTGGTGCTTATCATCCATTCCTGCAATTGTTAGTCTACAAACAAGGAAACAAAGTGCAAAGCACTTGTCTCACAACATAACAAGCATATGACTAACAATGCACATAAAAAGAAAAATTAATTCCTTTGGTGTACCCAAGCCATTACAGACTTAGGCTTTCCTCTTGCATCAACATAATTAAATCTTTTTAGAACTGTTGGAGCACCATTGGATTGAAGTGGTCTCCAAACCCATGTTGCAGATGCATTAATACCATTACCCATATTTCCCTTAGCAGTGTTTTTAAAACTGCCAGTATTAACTGCTTTCCTAACAGTATTAACTGCTGGGTTTGCAGTTGCAACCTTAGGTTTCCAAACTTGTTTGTTTACAACTGCTATGTTGTTAAAGGGCCTTTTAATAGTTGTTGGTGCTGATTTAAAAAGAGTTTTTTCACCTTGAACTGTTGGTCTTGGGTAAAAAGTCTTATTAGGTCTGGCATTATGAAATTCTGGTCTAGCAGTATGAACTACTGATCTAGTAGTATGAACTGCTCTTGGTCCAGACCTTAAAAGAACTGATATAGGTATCATTCTAGTATTTGTTGGGTGAGTAGGAGGTTTTACTGAGTTCACCCTAGGACTTGAATACCTAGTTACCCTATTGTTGCAATAAAATGCAAGATGGTCAAAGCTACCACATGTGAAACAAGCTTTCCTATAACAAACAAAGTCTTCACCGAGTTGGTGAGACTTGAGGTTGTTCCAATTTCTTTGGTTACCTCTTGGCTTGTTTGTGGTCCTATACATTTCTGCATACCTAGCTGTTGGTCTAAAAGGTTTTGCATTAGCTCTAGGCCTAACAGTCTCAGTCTTAACCATCTTTGGAACTTTTGGTTCCTCTATCTTAACACTAACAGGCTTAACCACAGCCTGATCATCCTTATCATCAGAAGTCCAGTCCTCTATGGTTGGAGCATCTGATTCCTATCTGAGGACACCTTATCCTCTGAAAGTGAGGCATCACTTGCACTCTCATACACAGGTTTATCAACTACATTCTCTTTAGGTTGAGGACCATATTTAAGCTCAGGTAGTTGAAATTCAGGTAGTCCTGTGTGTTCTAGGTCAATGACTGGAGGTGTTGGAATTCCTGTTGGGTTCGTAAAACACCCAATTATCTTAGACAGGATTTGAACACAAATTAAGCCAAGTGTTTGCTAAACCGAGAACAATTCAAGTCACTGAGAGAACAGCCTCTCAGTGAGTCATCTTCAGGATACTTAAGGTGAGTTCAAAGAAGGACTCACTCTCAGGAAGGCGGTACTCCCTGAGTAGGACTTAAGCCAAAGAAGAAGATGATGGTTCAGTGAGTGTTGGACAAGAACTCACTGAACCCCAGTCTCCTCAACAACATTTAAGTGATTGAAGACTGAGGAACCAATGCCTGAAGAATAGGCGGGAACAAAAGGGAAAGATCTGAGAAGATAAGAGTGTCAGACCAAACACTCTTATCTTGTCAGATACCAACCTTCCCTATTGCGGCTAAAAGTCATGGAGTGTCAGCCAACAACTCCCAAAGTCTTATTAGCCCATTCCTATTGGTTCTTGGAAAGGACAATTACTGTTTGTAATTGTCAGACACGCTACCTCAACAACTTGTAATATTTTAATCACTTATACTTAGATTACTTGTGTATAAATAGATCAGATGGAGAGAAGTTAAGTGTGCTTTGTATATTGAAAGCTTAGAACTTTTACAAAGTAACTTCTCTCCTACAAAGTGTATACAACTCACTGAGATAGCTCAGTGGGTATATTGTTACCACTCAAGCAAAACTTGAGTTTCGATAGGAGACACCATAAACCCTTGTCTATTCAATCCCAAGTGTTTGTTCCGCAAAACACTTGGGTAATAGATTCTTGGAATTATTTCTAATAAGAATTTAAACGTTGAAAAATATTGTGTTTTTTATATTCACGTATTATAACTGTTAGAAATATTCTTTGCATTGATCTCAGTCATAAGCTCACTTAGTTTAACTTAATTGTTATTACTCGGTGTGCTAAGGGAACAACAAGTGGTATCAGAGCCTCTAGTTTATAAAACCTTTCAAAAACCCAGAGAGCTCCAGGTTTTTTAAAACCAAGATCCTAAAATGACTGATACCAATGTACCCCAGTTAGTCGATAAAAAGGGTGGCAGCTATTCTGCTGTAGCACCCAGACTTGAGGCTGTCAAATTTAGCAAATGGAAAAAACGTATGATTTGCTATTTAACTGGGATGGAACCCTACTACATCGCTTGTATCAAGGATAACCCATTTGTCCCAAAAACTGTTGCAGGGCTAATTAAGCCTGAAGCTCAATGGACCATAGATGAGAGGAGGGTGGTCAATCAGGACCATCGCCTGAAAAGCATCCTTATATCATGTCTTTCTGACGATATAATGGAATCAGTCATCAACTGTTCTACAGCCAAGCAAACTTGGGATGACTTGGTAAATAGCTTTGAGGGTCCCTCAGATACCAAGGAAAATAGGGTCATGGACCTTAAACTTGAGTACAATACTTTCAGGGCAAAGGACTCTGAAAGTCTCTCTCAGACCTACACCAGATACAATACTTTGATAAATGAGCTATCAAATAATGGAGTAACTTTATCTAAGCATGAGACTAATGTTAGCTTTGTCAACAGTCTCCCTGAGAAGTGGCTCAACTTCTCACAAGGCCTGAGGAATGCTAACCACATTCAGACCCTTGAGCTCTCTGAAATTTATGTAAAGTTTGTCTATGAAAACAACTTGATCTCAAGGAGATACCCTGACTCAAAAGCTCTTGAGTCCAAAAAGGCCTTAACCTCCACACCCATATCAACTGCTTTCTATTCTAATGGTGTTGTGCAGGATTTTCAAGCGGATTCTGAAGATGAAATTGATGAAAGGACTGGTGAGGAGTACCTGAACGACTTGAACTTGGAATTCCAAGAAAGGGCACTCATTGCTAGTTCAAAACGTTTCATCAAAAGAAATCAGTCCAACTTTACAAAACCAAAAGCAAATGAGACCACTGAATGCTTTAAATGTGGTAAAAAGGGTCATTTTGCTAGGGACTGTTATTCTAAAACTATCTCAGAACCCTCTTACAAATTCTCAGGAAACAGTTCCTCAAGAACTAGCAAGTTTCAACCTAAAATGTTTCAGTCCACCCAACAATTTCAAAACAAGGGTCAAAAGGATTTTGAAACAAAATATAGGAAAATCAAAGCTAAACTTGCACTTCTTGAAACTAACCCCATATTGTCTTAGGTTGCTCAAACATCCAAACCTATTCAGACAAAGAACAAGGTATTAGTAGCTAAAGCATATGATTGGGATGAAGAAGAGGTTTCCTCAGATGAGGAAATAAGAGTTAGTGCACTGATGGCACTTTCTGAAGAGGATCAGGTGGCTGTTGGAAAAAGCCATGCTAGGAATAGAGAGTGCGTCAACATCACCATGAAGAAGGTAAATACTTTACTTTCTATGGATGATGATTCTGATTGGCAGTCTTACATGAATTATATTTGTGTTGATCTAAAGTTTGTTGAGGACCAAAGGCTTAACCTGTTTTCAAAATATAACAATATTGTGTCAGAATTGAATAAATGTAGAGATGAACTGCTTGCACTGAAATAAGCCAAATTAGAATCTATTACTCTACAAATTCAGAACACTGAAATTTTGAAACAAAACCAAGCCCTTCAAACAGATCTTAAGAAAGAAAAGGCTGTTATTGAAAGCTGGACCAAAAAGAACCCTAAGATCTTTGATTCTGTGGGCTTAATTCCTAAGATAACTATAGGAATTGACCACCTCACTGAAACCTCCAGTGAGAGTCCCAGTGAAATGACCTTTGTTCCAGCTGGTATATCCTTTGAGCAAGAGATGGAACCCAAGTCAAATGACTGGATTGTCAGGGACAACCCAGTCAGTAAGTTGCCAAACTTTGAGACTGGAAACATCTTGTTCCCTGAAAGTCAGGCTCTGAAAGGTATGCTTAGACTCTTTGACCAACTCAGTATTTCTGATCCAATCAGTGAGCCTGAATCAGAATCTGTTAGGATCTCTGGGAAATAAGAGTTTCATTGTTGCTGCCGATAGTGTTAAGCTGGTTCCTGCCGATAGCTTTGGTTCCTGCTGAAAGCTCATTGCTGCCGACAGTGTTATTTTGTTTCTTCCGATAGTAGTGTTCCTGCGGATAGTGTTATTTGTTATCCGCATATTTAGAATGTTTGTTAAGATTTATTTTTAGAAGAGATTGTTGTTTATCTCCTCACACGTTTACTTGTAGAACGGGTTAGGGTTAGGTGATCTTGTTAGTATAAAAGATAAACCCGTCTATGAGTTTATGTACGCCTTTAACACCTTTAACGTTTTCAATATTCAAGAACACAATTCTTAGTTCATAGTTTGATCCATAGAGGATCATTGTTCGTTTAGAGTTTTCTTCTTTATAATACTTGCTGTTTAGTTTCCGCATAAACGCTTGTATTGTATACAGAGGTTCTTGTTTACACCAAGCTCAATCTAGCTCGAAGTACTCGATCCTTCAAGTGGTATCAGAGCCTGGTAAGGATCTCTGATAAAGAAGAAAAAGTTCGATCTCATATCTCTTAACCCTCTCTAAATGGCAGACGATAACCCAGAAACCAATGTCATTAACCAGGAAGATCAACAACCCAAAACTGAAACATCCCAAGTCCAAACGCAAATCGTCACCGCGGTGTCCACCAACAATGCTAAATTCCCATATCTGAAGAAAGATGAATATGAAGTCTGGGCTATGAGAATGGAATATTGGATCACAAACAGTGATTACAATCTGTGGAATGTCATTCTCAAGGGAAATAGCAAGAAGAATACAGGAAGGGACGAGGATGGCAATATTTAAATAGAGCCACCTGTTACTGCAGAAGAGCACATGGCTGTGCAAAGGGAAACCAAAGCAAGAACCCTTCTGCTTCAAGCTATTCCAGAGGATCATATGAGTGATTTCCATCACTTGGATGATGCTAGAAAGATCTGGCATGCTGTAAAAGCCAGATTTGGAGGGAATGATGAATCCAGAAAAATGAGAAAGTCTATGCTTAAGCAAGAGTTTCAGGAATTCAAGATCTCTGAGGCTGAGGGGATTCATAAAGGGTATGACAGATTCCACAAGATCCTGAGTCAACTCAACCAGTTGAAAGCTAGGCCGGATGATGAAGATTGCAACACCAAATTTCTGAGGGCTTTACCACCATCTTGGTCGCAGGTTTCCATAACCCTCAAGGCCAAAGGAGGACTGGATTTTATGAGCTTTGATGATCTGTACAACAAGTTGAAAACCCTTGAACTTGATATCAAAGGGTATTCCACCTATACACCTCATACTCCAACCCATACTGCTTTTGTTAGTAACTCTGGTGCTAACAAAACATCATATGGAAACAGTCCAACTCCATCAACATCATCAATCTCTTACTCACCTGTCACACCAAAAGTTCAAACCAGTTCTGAGAATCTTGTTGTGGATCTGCTTCATTCATTTGTTGCTGATAGTACACCACAACAGAAGATTGTGTATGATGATTTCAATCAGGTTGATGAATTGGATATGGAAGAGATGGACTTAAGATGGCAGATGGCTATGATATCGTTGAAGTTGGATAGGTTTGAAAAGAAGGCAGGAAGAAGGGTCAATTTTAATGGACAGGAGCCTGCCAGGTTTGATAGAAGGAAGGTGAGGTGTTATAAATGTTCTCAAACAGGACATTTTGCTAGGGAATGTACAGACAAGAAGGTGGATGATAAAGCACGGTATTCTGCTTTCAGAATTCAAGAGTTGGAGTCAGATGACCCCAAGGCTTTGGTATCTGTGGATTCAATGGTGGACTGGGAGCAACATGAGAAGTCTCTTGCAAGTGGAGCAGATAAGGTCTATGGGATGGTAGCTGGATATGGTGAAAAGAAACAAGTGGCTGGTCAGTTTGGAATGATGGGTCATCCATCTCAGGTACATAACTGCCCATTTGGTTGTGATTCTAAATATGATAAATTGAAACAGGAATTTGATGATAAAGAAAGTGAAAATAAGGATAACTTTATTCAACTTAAGGCACATAAAAAGGCTGTTAAAACTTTAGAACAACAAAAGGTCTGGTATCAACAACAACAGTCTGCTTATGAAGTAAAAATAAAGGTATTGGAAAGAGATTTAAAAAATGCTATTAATGAGGTTAAACATACTGAACGGGAAAAAGCTAAGGTAGTATTAGATAATCAGGATTTAAAGTCTAAACTAGATGATACCTTGGCTAGATTTGATAAGTGGAAAGAGTCATCCACAAACCTTCACAGGCTTATTGATAGTTCTATGTCATCAAAAACTAAAAGAGGTTTAGGGTTCGGTGACCTGGTAGGGCCAAATCAATATTATGACCCTAATGAATATAGTGTTTTTAATCCAGAACCTGTAGATTATAGAAAGCCTGTAAAGTTTGTGAATGAGGGAGGGATGAATGATGTTCCTCCACCCATAACTGGAACATTTAAGCCGGCTAATCCTTTTGATGACTTTGATGATTCACAAATGATGTATGGCAAACAGGAAAAAGACTTGCCTAATCTTGATTGTGACTCTAATGAATTTGTCTCTTGTTCTTACAGTGACAAATCTTCAGAAATCAAGACAGATGACTATGCCACATGTGGATCAAGTGACAAGTCAGCATCAATAAAGTCAGAAGATCTCTCCTCAGAAGTAGCTAATGTTGAATCTTATTCGAAGATAGCTGCATCTAAAGATATTTCTTTTGATAATGTTAAAAACAATAATGTTTCTGGTTGTGGTTCTTTTTCAAACAATTCTAGTTGTGGTTCTGTTTCAAACAATTATGATTGTGGTTTTCATTATGTTAAGGATAATTTTGTTTCATGTGTTGGTTTGAATAATTCTGTGTGCAATGAGAAAGTTATTGTTAAGAAAAAGGCCCCTAGAAAGAAATCTTGCTTTGTGTGTCGTAGTTATGATCATCTCATTAAAGATTGTGACTATTATGAGAAACAGATGGGTTTGAATGCATGTCAAAATAGGTCTGTATGGAAAAATGTTAATGATATTCCCCCTTATATTCCTCAAGCAGCAAGGAGAACTTCAGTTGCTTATGGCAAGCCAGTTTCTGCTGGTAAGCCTGTTGCTGCTGACAAGTTCATTCCTGCCGATAAGTCTGTTCCTGCTGCTTATCCTGTTCCTGCCGACAGGATTAATCCTGCTGGTTGGAAAAACAATAATGCTAGACCTTTCAGACCTACTAGTACTTTCTTTCAAAATGATTTGAGACCTGTTTGTTTTGACACCATACATAAGGGAGGGGCAATATGGAAAACTGCTGTTAAGTCCTCAGCAGGTTGTTCTTGGAAAATCAATAACCAACATATGAAAATGGGGTCCAAGATCAATGGTGGATCTCATCAATCTCCAGGGTTTAATTCTTATTGATCCACTAGGCAGGCTCAAGTCAGCAATGGCTTGAGTCTCTCTTGTATCTAATGTTGTATATGTATTCTTTCTCTCAGGATTTTCCTTTTAGAAGCAAAGATGTTGGAATTGTTGATAGTGGATGTTCCAGGAGTATGACAGGGAATTTGGATAGATTGCATGAATTTGTACCTTTGAATGGAGGTACTGTGACATTTGGAGGAGGAGAAGGAATAATTTCTGGAAAGGGAACTATCAAGACTGCTAAGCTGGACTTTGAAGATGTACTTTATGTGAAGGAACTTCAAGACTTCAATTTGTTCTCTGTCTCCCAAATCTGTGACAAGAAGAACAGTGTTCTCTTCACTGAGAATGATTGCTTTGTGTTGTCCAAAGACTTCAAGTTGCCTGATGAAAGTCAGGTTGAACTTAAAGTTCCTAGGACTTACAATCTTTATAGCTTCAATCTTAGTGATGTTCAGCCTGAGGGATCTCTTGCTTGTTTGGTTGCAAAAGCTTCTGTGGATGAGTCTAAGAAATGGCACAGAAGAATGGCCCATGTGAATTTCAAGACCATTAACAAGTTGGCTAAGAATGGGTTGGTGAAAGGGCTTCCTATGAAGATCTTCTCAAATGAGCATGATTGTGTTGCCTGCAACAAAGGAAAGCAGCACAAAGCATCATACAAGGCCATAACTGCTGTGAGCAACATCTCTGAGCCTTTGCAGCTCCTTCATATGGATCTCTTTGGCCCTACTTCTATCAGAAGTATTGACCATAAGAACTACTGCCTGGTGATTACAGATGATTTTAGCAGGTTTTCATGGACTTTCTTTTTGGGTACTAAAGATGAAACTTATCCAGTGCTTAGGGATTTTATTGCCTTAATAGAAAATCAGCTAAGTAAAAAGGTTAAGTCTATAAGGTGTGATAATGGCACAGAATTTAAGAACTCTAATCTTATTGACCTCTGTGGGACTAAGGGGATAAAAAGGGACTATAGTAATGCTCGAACTCCACAACAAAATGGGGTTGCAGAAAGGAAAAATAGGACCCTGATAGAAGCAGCTAGGACTATGTTAGCTGAATCTAAGATGCCTACTATGTTTTGGACTGAAGCAGTTTGCACTGCTTGTTATGTGTTGAATAGGGTATCTATTACTAGTCCTCATAATAAAACACCTTATGAACTTTTGTCTGGGAAGGTTCCAAACATTAGTTACCTTAAGCCTTTTGGATGTCATGTCACTATTTTGAACACTAGTGATTACCTAGGCAAGTTTGATGGGAAGGCTGATGAAGGGTTTATTGTTGGATATTCTGCTCATGGTAAAGCGTATAGGGTATATAATCTGTCCTCTAAGAAAATAGAAGAGACTCTCAATTTAAGATATCTTGAAGATAAACCTAATTTGCAGGGTGCTGGTCCAGAGTGGTACTTTGATCTGGATTATTTATCTGACACCTTAGGTTATAATAGATTTAAATCAAATCTGTCTGCTGGTACAAATGTTTCTCAAACTAACAATGCAGGTACCTCAGATGATGATTCTGATGTAGAGAGTGATGAACGACCTATAGTTGTTCCTTCTTTTCCCTCTAACAACATTTCAGGTTCAAAGCTCAAGGATTCTTTTGATATGGCTGGAGGTGATTCTAGTTATGCAGAAGATCTTGCTAGGCTTCAAAGACAAGAGTTTAATGCCAAAAGAACTGCTGGGATGTTTGATTCTGGATTTTCTAAAGAGACAGAGGAGATTCTGAGAAAGGCTGAAGCTAAAGTTAGAAGACAATTGAATTCAACTGATGGTATTCATGTTCCTGCTGATCCCATTCCTGCTGAAAGTGGATCTATTCCTGCCGAACCTTCTAGGGTTTCTGCTGATGTTCCTGTGTCTTCTCCATCTGTGGACACTCTGGGTGTTGTTAACTCCCCTGAAAGATTTCCAATTCCTTCTGATCTTGGAAACTCAGTCTCTTCAAAAGATAAGCTGAATGATCCTCATCATCAGTCCAGAACTGGAATTTTCACTTCTTCTTCATATGATGATGACTTCAACCCCTCCATAACTAATCAGGCATCCTCCATTGAAGTTAATCCAATTGCTACCAAGAGGATCAATACAGTTCATCCTCAGTCTTTGATTCTTGGAGATATAAATTCTCCTGTGCAGACAAGAAGCAAGCTACATCAACCCAAGTTTGGAGAATCTGCTTTTCTCAGTTATATACAGGATTAGTTGAGAAACAATCATACTGATTACTTACATTGTCTGTATGCTTGTTTCTTATCTCAAGTTGAACCAACTAGCATAGCTCAGGCTCTTGCTAATGATGATTGGGTTGAGGCTATGCAGGAGGAGATGCAGCAGTTCCAGAATCAGAAAGTATGGATGTTAGTGCCTTTACCTGCAGGAAAGCATGCTATTGGGACTAAATGGATCCTAAAGAACAAAAGGGATGCTAGGGGTATTGTGGTTCGAAATAAGGCTAGATTGGTAGCTCAAGGTCATAGACAAGAAGAGGGGATTGATTATGATGAGGTGTTTGCACCAGTGGCAAGAGTTGAAGCTATTCGGTTGTTTTTAGCTTTTGCTTCTTTTATGGGGTTTGTAGTATATCAGATGGATGTGAAGAGTGCGTTTTTGTATGGAAGGATTGAGGAAGAGGTTTATGTTACTCAACCACAGGGGTTTGTGGATCCTCAAAATCCTAACTTGGTTTACAAAGTGGTTAAAGCACTTTATGGTCTTCATCAAGCACCAAGGGCTTGGTATGCACGATTATCAGCCTTTTTGCTTAAACATGGTTACAGAAGAGGGACTATTGATAAAACTCTTTTTATCAGAAAGAATTTCAAAGATATCATCCTGGTACAAGTTTATGTAGATGATATCATCTTTGGTTCCACTAATGAAGACTGGTGTAGGGAGTTTGAAGCATTGATGAAGAGTGAATTTGAGATGAGTGCTATGGGAGAAATGACTTTCTTCTTGGGTCTTCAGGTTAAGCAGAAACCAGATGGAATCTTTATTTTCCAGGAGAAGTATGTTTATGACATGCTTAAGAAATTTGATATGGAAAATGTGAAGGTTGCTACAACTCCTTTTGAACGTCCAAAGCCTAAGTCCAATAATGAACCTGATGCTGCAGTTAATGTTCATCTTTATAGGTCCATGATTGGATCTCTCATGTATTTGACAGCTTCAAGACCTGATATCATGTTTGCTGTTGGTGCATGTGCTAGACATCAGGTTACCCCATTGACTTCTAACCTAAATGCAGTTAAGAGAATCTTTAAGTATTTAAGAGGACAGCCAAAGATGGGACTTTGGTATCCTAAAGATTCTCCTTTTGTGTTGGAAGCATATAGTGACAGTGATTATGCTGGGGCTAACTTTGATAGGAAGTCTACAACAGGAGGTTGTCAGTTTCTGGGTAGGAGGTTGGTTTCTTGGCAATGCAAAAAGCAAACTATAGTGGCTACATCTTCTACTGAGGCAGAGTATGTTGCTGCTGCTAGTTGCTGTGGACAGGTACTTTGGATGCAAAATCAGTTGTTGGATTATGGATTCAACTACATGAACACTAAGATTTTTATTGATAATCAAAGTACTATGTGTATTGTTAAGAATCCTGTTTATCATCAGAGGACAAAGCATATTGAGATTCGACATCATTTCATAAGAGATGCTTATGAGAAGCATCTTATTCAGGTGGTTAAGATTCACACAGATGATAATGTTGCTGATCTGCTGACCAAGGCTTTTGATGGACCAAGGTTTAAACATTTGGTGGTCCATATTGGAATGGTAAATCCTTAGTTGCTCAGCTTAAGGGGAGGATAAAGCTCAAGGGGAGGATTGTTCTTCTTGTTGTTGTATATTTTCTTTCTTTCTTTCTTTTGTTTCTTTTCTTATTTTCTTTTATTTTGGTGTGTTTCTTAGTTTAAAAAAAAAAAAAAAAAAAAAAAAAAAAAAATTGTATATTTTGTGTGCTAATAAGTGGTTTTGAGCAACACCTTGCAGGTACAGTGTTGGTGTTTACACCTTCACCATAAATGGTATTCAACTCACCATGTCTTGCAGACAAGAAAGAGTTGACTCACCATGAGGGTACGGCTCTGGTGTGATAATCAAATCCGTTGATAGCTGTAATAGCTTGCTTAAAGCTATAGGGTATTTCAACTCACCCATGATTCATTTCTGAGAGTTGAAAATGGTTCTCAATTCACCATGGATGTAACCCTTATAGGATCCAAAGGATTGGCTAGTCCACAAAAGTATGGTTTGTGGTAAAGACACTTGGTATCCATATTTGGTATTCAATTCACCAAGGTTTTGCTGTAACCTAAGAATTGACTAGTCCTGAGCAAACGGCTACAGGTAAAGACAAGTCAAATCCGTTTATAGTTGCTGATTTGCTAATAAATCAGATGGTTATCAATGTACCATGGTCTAACACACCTAAACATTGGCTACTCCAGTAGTGATGGCTATTGGTAAAGAGACATCAAATCCATTAATTTTCAATGATTCACCTCTCACAGGAGTTTACACACCTGGATGTGATGAGAATAGTATGAAACTTCAAGTGATTTGATGTACATATTGTCATAGTAGCAGCCAAGTTCAAGTGAAAGTAATGGTGACCAGTATACATGTTTTGAAGAAGATTTCTTGTTCCTGCTGAACTATTGAAGTTGCTGCTGGATGCTGTAGAAGCTGGAATCTTACAAGTTATGGATGTTGCTGCTGGTTACTTAAAGTTGTTGCTGCTAAGTCGCAGTCCTCAAGCCTGAGAGTTACAAGCTCTATCACATTGGAATCTTGCAGGTTAACCTAGTCAACCTCAAGATTAGGGGAGGATTGTTAGGATCTCTGGGAAATAAGAGTTTCATTGTTGCTGCCGATAGTGTTAAGCTGGTTCCTGCCGATAGCTTTGGTTCCTGCTGAAAGCTCATTGCTGCCGACAGTGTTATTTTGTTTCTGCCGATAGTAGTGTTCCTGCGGATAGTGTTATTTGTTATCCGCATATTTAGAATGTTTGTTAAGATTTATTTTTAGAAGAGATTGTTGTTTATCTCTTCACACGTTTACTTGTAGAACGGGTTAGGGTTAGGTGATCTTGTTAGTATAAAAGATAAACCCGTCTATGAGTTTATGTACGCCTTTAACACCTTTAACGTTTTCAATATTCAAGAACACAATTCTTAGTTCATAGTTTGATCCATAGAGGATCATTGTTCGTTTAGAGTTTTCTTCTTTATAATACTTGCTGTTTAGTTTCCGCATAAACGCTTGTATTGTATACAGAGGTTCTTGTTTACACCAAGCTCAATCTAGCTCGAAGTACTCGATCCTACAGAATCAACTCCTCCACTCCCTCCACTAAATACCCTTCAGGATGCTGCATCAAGCTCAGACCTCCCACCATTGGTCTACTCCCCACACTCTCCAAAGGAGAGATCAGGAAAAGGTAGAATCCTCCTGAGAAGACCACCCCTTGAAATCTCAGTAAATACTGATGACTCATCAACTTCAGTCCCTTCTGAAGTAGCAACCCAAAGTCCTGATCCAAGAATTGATCAGTTGACTGAAATGGTCAGAAAGCTAAGTGAGAAGATTGCATCTTCTGAAAAACCTTCTCAATTAAAGAAGGAACAAAAACTAGCTTCCTCAAAGACCAAACCCAAACCAACCAAACCCCTGAAAAAGTGTGAATTGTGCAACTATACAAATCATCTCACTGATGATTGCTATAGAGTCCTTTATTGCATGATTTTCAAAAAGGAAGATCACAGGACCTCTGATCATAAAAAATGCTCAGTCATGTCAAACTTTTCAGGACTTAAGGCTCAGTGCTTGAACTACCCTTCTAATTCTAAGTAGAAACAGAAGCAAAAGGCCAAGCCTTTTCCACCTTGCCCATTGTGTGGATTCAATGACCATCATCCTGAGGATTATCAAATTGACAAACACTGTGAATCTAGTGGAAGTTCCACTCAGAAATCCTCAGGAAAAGAGAGGGTCATTCAGTCAAGAAGAGGAATGAATAAACAATCCTCTCAGACTACTAAGGCTACCCCTGCGACTAAATGCAAAATATGTGGTAGCTCAGTCCACTCAACCACTGACCATGAATCGATTAATACTTTCATAAAGACCTACAAAACCAAACCCTCCATGAAATGGAGTCCTAGAAAGAACTGACCCAGTTTACTATTTGTGCAGAGGCATGCCAGGGATCCTATTTGGCATCTAGACAGTGGATGTTCAAGGAGCATGACTGGTGTTAAGGAGTGTCTGCACAAATATGTGGAAGAACCAGGACACAAAGTGATATTTGCTGATAATTCATCATGTCTCACTGAAGGTTATGGTTCAGTAAACTGCAATGGTATTGTCTTTACTAGGATAGCTTATGTAAATGGTCTTAAGTACAATCTGATCAGTGTCAGTCAACTATGTGATGCAAAATACATAGTTCAGTTTGATGATAAGCAAGGAACCATCTTCAATGCAAATAAGGAAATTGTCCTCATTGCATCAAGAAGACAAGATGTTTATGTATTAGACATGTCCAGTCTAACTCAGGATGGAACTTGTCTCTTTGCTAAAGCCACTGATACACTCAACTGGCTTTGGCATAAGAGACTCACCCACCTGAACTTTAAAAACATAAACAATCTTGTAAAACAAAACAAGGTCCTTGGCTTACCATCACTAGTGTTTTCAAAGGATAAACCATGCTCAGCTTGTGAAAAAGGTAAACATCACAGAGCATCCTTTAAAACCAAAATCAACTTTTCCATCAGGAACTGCCTACATCTTCTCCATATGGATCTATTTGGACCTGTCAGTCCAAGGTCTATTAACCATGAGAAGTATACTCTGGTCATAGTGGATGAATACTCTAGATACACTTGGGTATTCTTCCTGATCAAAAAGAGTCAGGCAGCTGAAACAATCATGTCCTTTGTCAGGAACATTGAAAATCAAAATGACATTAAGGTCAAACAGATTAGAACTGACAATGGGACTGAGTTCAAAAATTATGAACTTGAATGTTTCTGTGATGAGAAAGGTATCTCCCAAAACTCTTCCTCTCCATACACACCTGAACAAAATGGTGTTGCTGAAAGGAAAAATAGAACACTCATTGAAGCTGCTAGGACAATGCTAAGTGGATCAGTCCTTTCCAAACATTTTTGGACTGATGCAGTCAAAACTGCCTGTTATACACAAAACAGATCCATCATTGTCAAGAGACATGGGAAAACCCCATATGAGTTATTCAAAGGAAGAATCCCTGACATCAGCTACTTTCATGTCTTTGGGTGTCCTGTGTTTATTCATAATTACAAGGATCACTTAGGTAAATTTGATGCAAAAGCTGATGATGGATACTTCCTGGGATACTCACTTGTCTCAAAAGCCTTCAGAGTGTTCAACACAAGGAGACAGCAGACTGAGGAAACATTTCATGTTACCTTTGATGAGAGCACTGATGCAATCAGGTTCTCAACTGCCTCAGTAGAAGAGATAGGAATTGATAACTCTTCAAGATATCCTCCTGATGAATATCTTCCTGAAAACAATCCTTCTACTCAGTATCAAGATGATGCTAACCTCTCCTATTACATAATCCCTCACAACCTACCTAACCCAACCATCACTGAGTTTGTTGAGGCACATGCAAACACTGATGAAATTAATCAGTCTGTTCAAAATGCTCAAGAACCAAACAATCTCAGTGATCTGGTAGACACTCAAGATCTAATCAATGATCATGTGTCTACTCTAGAACCAACCCCTCTACCCAATCAGGCCTCCACAAGTTCAAATCAGTATCCAGGACCTTAGGAAAGTTGGACTAGGTCTCAGGACATTGAACTTGTCAATATTATTGGAGAGCCTACTGAAGGCATGCTCACCAGGAGCATGGCTGCTAGTCTAAGAGCAGCCTCAGCCAATGAATGCCTATTTGTGGACTTCATTTCCACAATTGAACCCAAAAGTGTTAAAGAAGCACTTACACATCCAAGTTGGGTTCAGGCCATGCATGATGAACTGGAACAATTTGACAGAAACAAGGTAATGACCTTGGTCAAATGTCCTGAGAATGTCTCAGTCATTGGCATGAAATGGGTATTCAAAAACAAAACTGATGAAAATGGCATAGTCATTAAAAACAAAGCCAGACTTGTAGCCAAAGGCTATAATCAACAAGAAGGCATTGACTATGAAGAAACATTTGCACCAGTAGCAAGGATGGAAGCCATCAGGATCTTCCTTGCTTTTGCTACATACATGAACTTCAAGGTGTACCAAATGGATGTTAAAAGTGCATTCTTAAATGCTTCACTGAAAGAAGAAGTTTATGTTCAGCAACCTCCTGGATTTGAAAGCCATGAGTTTCCTGATCATGTCTGTAAGCTTAATAAAGCCCTTTATGGACTGAAACAAGCTCCCAGGGCATGGTATGAAACTCTTTCAGCCTTTCTGATCCAAAACAAATTTGTCAGAGGCAAGATAGACAACACATTGTTTATCTATAAGACAAATACTGATGTCATACTAGTACAAGTGTATGTTGATGACATCATCTTTGGCTCAACAAGTTACAAGCTTTGCAAACAATTTGAAAAACTAATGGCTAAGCAATTTGAAATGAGCATGATGGGAGAATTAACCTACTTCCTTGATCTTCAGATCAAGCAGACTGATAAAGGAACCACTATCAGTCAAGAGAAGTATGTTAAGAATCTACTGAAAAAGTATGAACTCAGTGACTGTGCCTCAGTCAAGACTCCCATGGTTCCCCCAAACAACCTTGGTCCTGATCTCACTGGTAAACCAGTAAATCAAACTCTCTTTAGAGGAATGATAGGATCACTGATGTATCTACTTGCATCAAGGCCTGATATCCAATTCTCAGTATGTCTATGTGACAGATATCAATCTGACCCAAGAGAATCACACATCACAATTGTGAAAAGGATATTCAGGTACCTGAAAGGTACTCCAAACCTTGGATTATATTATCCAAAATGCTCAGGACTTGATCTTAAAGGATACTCAGACTCTGACTATGCTGGATGCAACATGGACAGAAAAAGCACCTCAGGCTCTTGCCAAATTCTTGGTGGGAAACTAGTTTGTTGGAGTGCTAAGAAGCAACAATCAGTTGCCTTGTCCTCAGCTGAGGCTGAATACGTTGCAGCAGCTAGTTGCTGTGCAAATGTACTCTGGATGAAAAGTCAACTCAGTGACTATGGAATTCAGTACAAGATGGTACCCATCTTTTGTGATAACACAAGTGCAATTGCAATCTCAAACAACCCTGTTCTTCATCAGAGAACAAAACACATTGATATTAGATATCATTTCATCAGGGACCAAGTCATGAATGGTGACATTGAATTACACTTCATTCCTACTGAATATCAGTTAGCTGATATATTCACCAAACCATTAGATGAACCAACTTTCACCAGACTGAAAGCTGAATTAGGAATGCTGGATATAGAGAATCAGTCCACTGATTGATTTCTCCCTGACTCAATGTGTACATCAGTGAAAAAAAATCACTGAATCCTCAACCTCAGGAACTAAACCCAAGTTCCTGAAATCTTTAGGGTTCAGGAACTAAACCCAAGTTCCTGAATCCTTGTAGCTCAGGAATCATTCCATATTCCTGAATCATCAGTGACTAATCCCAAGTCCCTGAAAAACCATCACTGAATGAAAAGTCATTCAGGGCCCTGAAAAGGACATTCAATACTAACTTAAATGCTCTAAGTATCTAGTTAGTAAATGTCCGAGGTTGGTAACTGGATTCTTATTAAATATAAGAATATTTGTTCTTTTGCCTTTCTGGCATACACCTCATGGGCCCCCACTTCCCAACTTGGCATTCAATGCCCTCTCTCACACAATACACTGTGTGATGATGGAAACTCTCCAACTTCTCCTTTTGCAGAAACTGCTCAACTGTTCACCCTGCCAGTTGCGAAAAAAAGAGGAAAAGTGGAGTGGTGGCATTTAATGCGGATCTCAAACATTTTATTCAAAATAATTTCCAAAAAATTATATTTTGATTAAATAAAACCGCTCAAATACCAAATATAACCCCATCTCCACTATCCTATAAATACCCCAACCAAAACAAACACACACACGCGTTTTAAAAATCTAAGCTAAACTCTGCCCATTTTATCTCTCAAAACTTTGTGTGTGTTCATAGCAATTAGAAACCCAGTCCATTTGTCCAACCAAACACAAAAATGGCATCTTCTAATGCTATCACCCTCGCCCTAAATGTGAATTTCCCAATGGAGGGCGTGGATATGACCAAAAACAACGTGGTTGGAAATTTCCACTACCCCCAACAATATGAGGGGTACAAGGATGTGGTTAAGTATTTACATAACTGCTTCCTTGCCACAGCTTTTACCAAAACCCCATCAGTCATTTATCATGACTATCTCAGGGAGTTCTGGTGTACCGCAACGGCTACTAGCCCTAAGGACACCAGAGAATCAATCATCACATTCACTGTGATGAATCTGAAGAAACCCCTCTCCCTAGACTACAAGACCTTTCTCAAGGCCACTGGTCTTGATTTCACCCAGACCTTTGAGGCAAACCCTACTGACCAGGAAATTAAAGCAGAAATGCTATTCCTTGGGCCTCATGACGCTAAGCGTCCTACTTTGTCTCCTGAAGCCTTGTTAAAAAAGGCTCCCAGAGTGAAGACATGGTTTCACCCCATCTGGAGACTCATGATGACATTTGTCATTCAAGTCCTCGGAGGGAATAAATCCTCCACTGAGCAAGTGAACTCATCATAGCAAATGATGATGTTCAGTCTCTTGGAGGGTAGAAAAACTGATATCGGAGGTATAATCTTCCGAGACCTCGTTGCCAAGCTCTCAAGGAAACATAGGCAAAGACACATGTCTTATCCTAGGTTCATTTCCTGTGTGCTTCAGGACCTTCTTGGTTCTGACTACATAAGGTCTGACGATCAAGGTACAAAACCTGACGTCTTGCATAAGACCAACTTTAGTAGTGACATCACTGAGGCACAACCTACCGCCCTGACTAACTACATGTTAGTAGTCATTCAGGGTGAAAATGCAAGCTCCCCAGTACCTTCACCAACCAAGAAGGTGAAGAAGAAGAAAGGGGGACAGTCCAGTAAGGTGGTTAGACCTAAACCACTCGTCACTGAGACTGTTGCCTCAGGCACCCTTAACATTGTGGCCCAGACCTCTGAGACACCCACTGCAGAGACCCTTCTGACCACAAAACAACCGTCACCGGAGGTCACTGAGAAACCATCCTCAGTGTCCTCGGACAAACCTTTTCCGCATGTTTCCTTTGACATAAACAAGTCAGAGGGATCAGGAACATCTACCCATTCACATCCCAATGAAGGCTCTGATAAATCACAATCAGAGCCTGAGGGAGTACAGGGTTTTATATCCTCAGTGGGGCGGCACTACTCCACTGAGAAGGGGACCCATACCCACTCACATCCTGCTAACGTCCCTGAGCAATCACACTCAGGGTCTCAGGGAGTTCAGGACCCTAAATCCCCAAAAGGACAGACCAATCCTGATGGGAAGGGGGTCCATACATCTTCACAAGGAGTGCCTCATGATTTCACTAGAAAACACCCATCAGTGGATAAAGGCGCTCAGGGGGACAAAGACTCGGAGGGATATAATCCACCCGCCGATATGAACCCAAACCTACCTCAGGCATCTCAGGCACTTTTGTTCTCTCGGGAACTGACCCTAAAAGTCAGGTTGGGCAAACCCCCCAGTTATTATGACTAGTCAGGCTGGTCAAACCCCACCAGTTATTATGACAAAAGAGTCAGAACCTGGCCACAACGAAGGTGAGCCCTCTTCTAAGGGGGAGCCGGATATCCTGAAGGCTCCTTCTCTGGCTGACTATGAAAATTTGTTAGCTGATGAGTCAGAGGAGGAGATTGATTTTGGTGATGATGATATCCCTGATGCTGAGGAGGAAATGGAGAGTCAATTAAACCCTCCTCAGCCCTCTGAGCAACAACATTCTTCTCCTCCTCCTGAGGATCAACCACCCAGTTCCCCAACAACCTCATCATCATCATCAGGTGCTTCAGCCACTCTTGAGTGGTTGCAAAAGTATGACAATGCTCGTCCGGCATCTGAAAGGCAAGTGGCCAAATTCCTTCGCAAAGCCAACGAAGCCTCCTATGCCGACTTCAGGGCTTCTGTAGAAGAATCTCAGGCAAAGATTCTTCAGGCCGCCAATCTCACTGATAAACAACTTGGCGACCTGAACAAATCTGTAGATGAAATAGCCACTGGACAGCATCAGGAACTCTCCAACATCCTCAAGGCTATTGAATCAGTCCAAGAACATCTTACAGATGATCCCACCTTCGTCAAAAGACTGGATGCATACTTGGCCTCTCAGGCGTCCACCTCCACCAACATTACTGAGCTTCTAAAGCTCCTTTAGGGGGTAGATCTTCAAGGTCTAAGGACACAGCAAGAGTCCATTCATCAGGCTGTTATTGCATCCAAGGAGCACCTGATCAGAATCTCTTCAGCCTTTGAACAGCTCTCAACAACACATAATGAGCTGGTCACCCACTACACCACCCATGTCACTGAACTCACCACCCACCAAAAGGAAATGGCTGCCAAATTAAGTGCCATAAAGAATGAGACTTCTGAGACAAAGTCTATGGTCTCCAACATCCTATCTATTCTTCAGGCCTCTCATGCTCCTCCAACTCCTCAGTTAGCAGGTGTCTCCACTGAAGTTCCACCATCTACTGAGGGGGAGAAAAATGATGATCCAATCCCTGATCCTACTTCCGCTTTGGTGCCTGTCCTAGAAACATCCACTAGTCAACCCCCTCCCATTGACAAAGGGAAGAAAATCATGGTGACTGAAATAAACCCTCCTCCTGAAGCACGCTTAGTTAAGGCTTCAACTGAAAGACGTGCAGATCCTGATGCACCGTTCTATGTTGATTTATAGGATGGGAGAAGGGTCTTTGGGACTCATGAAGAACTTGCTGAAATCTTACACCAAGAAGATCTCAGGAAGGACCAAGAGAAAGAGCAGGAACTCAACAGGTCTGTAATCTCTAAGGTTGCCAAAGAAGTGATCAAGGAGTCTGAGAAAAAGGACATCAAAGGGGATGAGTTTCTCAAGCTTCAGGCTGAACTCCTTAAGGAACACAACAAATAAGTCAAACTTAAGGAAGAAAGGAGGCAGAAAACATACGAGAGGTATGTATGACACATGACCAAAACCAAGGATGAAGGCACTATCACTGACATCACCATTCACAACACCAAACCCCTGAGCATAACGATACATAGAGGTCCAAGAAAGTCTGAACACCTTCCAACAATCAAATTTTTAGACTATGGGTTAAGAGAATGGGATATGATGATGCCCATCCTAAGGAAGAAAACCTCAAGCAAGAATGCCCCAACCCTTATCAAGTCTCTGAGTGCCAAGTATGAGGAACTCGCAAGAGTGGCCAAGAGTCTCAGAATTGACCATGATAGGGCACTTGCTTTTCAGGGACTGGCTATCCCTGAACTTACTCAGAAGACCGGGAAGAAAAGAAAAGCTGTGGCTCTTGAACCTGAACAATACATAGCTGCACTTCACTATAACAGGATTACTCCTCAGGGAGTCAAGTTCTGTCCCAACGTGGTCATCAAGGAACCTGAGTATGGTATCTTCTTTGTGGATGAATTTGGTCAGGAAGCCTTTCAAAGAGTCTCTGACAATGATAAAGTGGAAACGACAACACTCCTTGCCTACAAACTAATGGCGCTTAATATCAGGAGTCCTGATAATGAGGTGTTTGTCAGGCTGATGGATCAAATGATGAAGGAACGACCTGATAAAGAGGTGTTGATGTCAAAGAAGGCTAAACTTGAACTCATGGGTCTCGTTCAGGAACCTTGAGTATTTTGTACTTAGAATGATAGGACTTGTAATGATATGAATAAATTGATGAATGTTTTGTTATATCAATATCCTTATTTATTTTTCTAGTACATTCAGTATGAGCAGAAGACTTTAGCTCACTCATACTGATCAAAACACTTAGGCATAATAGGGGGAGATTGTTGGGTTCGTAAAACACCCAATTATCTTAGACAGGATTTGAACACAAATTAAGCTAAGTGTTTGCTAAACCGAGAACAATTCAAGTCACTAAGAGAACAGCCTCTCAGTGAGTCATCTTCAGGATGCTTAAGGCGAGTTCAAAGAAGGACTCACTCTCAGGAAGGCGGTACTCCCTGAGTAGGACTTAAGCCAAAGAAGAAGATGATGGTTCAGTGAGTGTTGGACAAGAAGTCACTGAACCCCAGTCTCCTCAACAACATTAAAATGATTGAAGACTGAGGAACCAATGCCTGAAGAATAGGCGGGAACAAAAGGGAAAGATCTGATAAGATAAGAGTGTCAGACCAAACACTCTTATCTTGTCAGATACCAACCTTCCCTATTGCGGCTAAAAGTCATGGAGTGTCAGCCAACAACTCCCAAAGTATTATTAGCCCATTCCTATTGGTTCTTGGAAAGGACAATTACTGTTTGTAATTGTCAGACACGCTACCTCAACAACTTGTAATATTTTAATCACTTATACTTAGATTACTTGTGTATAAATAGATCAGATGGAGAGAAGTTAAGTGTGCTTTTTATATTGAAAGCTTAGAACTTTTACAAAGTAACTTCTCTCCTACAAAGTGTATACAACTCACTGAGATAGCTCAGTGGGTATATTGTTACCACTCAAGCAAAACTTGAGTTTCGATAGGAGACACCATAAACCCTTGTCTATTCAATCCCAAGTGTTTGTTCCACAAAACACTTGGGTAATAGATTATTGGAATTATTTCTAATAAGAATTTAAACGTTGAAAAATATTGTGTTTTTTATATTCACGTATTATAACTGTTAGAAATATTCTTTGCATTGATCTCAGTCATAAGCTCACTTAGTTTAACTTAATTGTTATTACTCGGTGTGCTAAGGGAACAACAATTCCCCTATATGGAGGTGGAACTGATTTGTATCCTAGGCCTGACTTAGCTTTATTGAGGATTTGACACTCAACTATCTTACTAACACCCTTAGATGCAAACTCTAATGTGTCTACACTCATCTGAATGTTTTCCTTTGCCTGTTTTATCTTCTCCAATTCATTTTTCAACACACTAATTTCAGCATCCCTAAACATTATATCTCTCTTAAGTATAGCTACAGTATCACTAAAAGTAGACTCATTTTCCTTATAGTGAACTATCTGTTCTTCTAATACAGCCAAACCTCTCTTATGATTTGCTAAATTAAAAGCAGTCTGGTTTAGCTCTATTCTATGATTATCATACTGTTTTCTAAGTGTTTCTAATTCTTTTAAGGCATCACATGATTTAGAACATTTAGAAACTTGTACCTCAGAGTCTGAAAATGCCATGAGAGCCATCTCTGTAGATGCTTCTGCTTCCTCCTCTGCAATGTAGCTCCAGTCAAACCCTAAGCCATCAATGGCAACCATAGCCTTTGAGCTTGAATCTGACACTTCCACAACCCTTGATTTGCTTCCAAATCCTCTGCTTTTTCCATCTTGTTGTCTTGGCATTCTGCACTCCCTTGAATAATGACCTTTTTTGTGACAATTATAACATTCAATCTTTGACTTATCATACCCAGCAACATCATTGCTATTTATGATTATCTTTTGCCAGTCTTCTTCAAGAATCTTCTAGCTCTCAAGCTGAGAAGAGAGAGTTGCCACTTGATATCCATCTCTTCAATATCATCTTCATCAATCTCTTGAAGATCTGCATGAGTCAACATACTTCCATTGTGCTGAGTAGTCAAGAAAGCACAATAAGTATTCTCATCCAAAAGTCCATTAGTACTGCTTAAGGTACTAGCAGTACCAATATTAGAACTAGCAGTTCCAACTGCTCCAGCAACTTGAACTTCTTCTTCTAGATTAGAGATACTGGGAGTTGACATAAAGGCCAAATTTCCAGAACTTGAGCTTGAACTTGATCCAGCAGACTTCTTCACATCATGTTCTACTATCTTGAAGTTGTTGTAGAGATCCATCAGACTCATAGAATCAATGTCTGGCTTGTTCTTCCAGAAAACTACATGCATAGCCCATTCTGATGGTAGACTCCTTAGGAATTTTGAGTTGAGATCTTCCTGAGGCATCTCAATTCCTAGAACAGCAAGTTGACTCACCAGCTTTTGAAGCCTGTTAAACATATGATCTAGTGACTCATTGCTTGTTGCTGTGAAATTCTCGAACTGTTGCTTGAGGAGTGTCTTCTGGGTTTTCTTGGTGGCTTCATTCCCACCATACATTGCAACAATAGCTTCAAAAAGAGTTTTGGCACACTTGTATTTGCTGAAGTTCAGTAATTGATCATTGGGGATTGTCATCAGCAGCCTGCTCCTTGCTTTAACATCATTCTTGTGCTGAGCCTTCTCTTCAGTAGTCAATGGCTTGGTCTGCACAGTTGTTTCAGTCTTGCCCTCAACAACAGTAGTAGTGGTTGTAGGCTTAAAAGAGTTCACATCTTCTATAATCTCCCAAAGTGCATAATCTTGCACTTGAAAGAACTGTTCAACTCTTAGTCTCCACATATCGAACTCATTGGGTTTAAGCATTGGTAACTTAGCAGCAATGTTGGTTTCGGTTGTTGTCTCCATGTCCATCTTCTTCTTAATCAAAATCATTTGGATCTTCTAAATCAAAGTATCAAAAATCTGTCTCTGATACCACTTGACCGGATCTAAGCACACTCCTTGTGTTAGATAGATACTTTGAATAATGTTGACTAGCACGCGGAATTTACTAGCAAATACTTAGAAGATTGTGTATGTATATTCAATGAATGAAACAGTGTGTATATATGAACAAGAGACAATTGATTAACTTCAATGATTCAATATTATTAAAACAATAATACGAGTGATCTCCTATCACTAGGGTTTACAAACTTGAATCTTTTCTAAGAACTTACGTATTCTATATGTACTTCTATCATAACCTAGGCAATCCTTTTATAGACTAAGGATTCCTTTACAAGATAACTATCATCTATATTAATAAGATATGCACAAAATCTTTTCTACATTTATCTTCTATACGATTACAAAAAATTATAAGCAGTACTAACTTTCTAATGCTGACCGTACTAACTGACTTTGTACTGTCAGATATATCTTCAATCTCTTCAGCAGTACAAACTTATATACTAACAGTTCCAACTGTTAACCTTAATTCCTAACACAAATGATGAAGAAACAATTTTTCTTGAAGACTTATGATAAGGTGTGCAAACTTCATGATGTTGTGAAAATTTTCTCCCCCTCAAAACATGTTCCATTTTGACAATGTAAAGTAAAATTTGTTTTAATGGAGGAACATAGTTTTGAAGATAAGAAGTTTGTACAAGGAGAAAGAAGATTCTTTTTGTAGTTTTTGAAAGTTTTATATTTTTGTATTTTGTTTTTGATAAGATATTTACAATATGTTTTGGTGTTTGACTTTCTCAGTTGTGTTTAAAAAAGTTTTTCAGATCATCTGGAGGCAAACACCGCATACCAATTTGGTGAACTAATTCCACAAATCTTGCATGGGGCAAGGCTTTGGTGAATAAGTCCGCTAATTGGTATTCAGTACCAACAAAGTATAGTTCAATTGTACCCTTTTCAACATGCTCTTTGATGAAATGATATCGGAGTGCGATATGTTTTGACTTTGAATGTTGAACCGTGTTGCATGAGATGGCAATGGCATTCTTGGAGTTGCAGTATATGGGAATCTTATTGTAAATATAACCGTAGTCCATCAGCTGTGATCGCATCCAAATGATTTGAGCACAACATGATAACATGGTTACATATTCTGATTCTATTGATGACAGTGATGTGCAATCCTGCTTCTTTTACTGCCATGATACAAGTTTGTCTCCTAGAAACTGCACTCCACCAGATGTACTTTTGCATGTGTCTAAACATCCTGCATGATCAGCATCTGAAAAAGGCTATTAGTTCAAAACCAAAATCCTTCGGATACCAGATCCCTAAGTTAATGGTTCCCTTTACGTATCAAAGGATTCTTTTAGCCTCAGAGAGGTGTCTTTCCGTTGGGTTTGACTGATAACGGGAGCATAGATATACGGCAAATACGATATATGGTCTGCTGGCTGTTAGATACATGAGAGACCCAATAATACTTCGGTATTTTGTAGGGTCAACATGTGTACCATGTAAATCAGCACCCAGCTTTGGGGATGATGCAGACATAGGTGTGTTATAAGTATCACAACTTGTCATGACATGTTTCTTTAAAATCTCAAGAGCATAATTGGACTGACTTAGAAAAATTTCACGGGATGATTGATGAACTTGGAGTCCTAAGAAGAACGTAAGTTCACCAATCATGGCCATTTCAAAATTTTGTTTCATTAAACTTGCAAAAGCATTTGAATATTTTTTGTTTCTTGACGCAAAAATAATGTCATCGACATAGATTTGAAGAATTAAAATGTCCTCCCCGTGTTTTTTAATAAAGAAAGTTGGATCCACTGAACCTTTAGTAAAATGATTGGCAAGCAAGAAAGCAGTTAGTTTATCGTACCATGCCCTTGGGGCTTGTTTAAATCCGTAAAGGGCCTTCTTGAGTCTGTACATATGATTGGGATGATCTGGATCGACCAATCCCTCTGGTTGACTAACATAAACTTCCTCACGTAATTGACCGTTCAGAAATGTCGTTTTCACATCCATTTGATAAACAACCATATTCTTGTGTGCAGCGTATGCTAGAAAAATACAGACAGGCTCAAGCCTAACCACAGGAGCAAAGGACTCTTCAAAATCAATTCCTTCTTGTTGAGTGAATCCTTTAGATACCAGATGCGATTTGTTACGAATCACTGTGCCTTCTGCATCTAACTTGTTTTTCCAAATCCACTTCAGTCTGATGACAAAGATCCCATCTGGTCTTTCAACTAATTCCCATACTTCTAGGCGTTTGAATTGGTCAATTTCTTCTTGTATTGACTCAATCCATTTGTCGTATTTCATTGCTTCTTTAATTTTTTTGGGTTCATATTGACAAACTGTGAGTGTGTAGATGCAGTGTTCAGCATAGGTGTGAAGTTTTCGTCTTGTCATAACTGGAGCTGAGGGATTGCTAATAATGTTTACTAAGGGGTGATCTTTAGTCCATTGATATGTTGAAGGGTGGTGTTGATAGAACATATGCAAATTAGACGGGTCCAGATTGTGTGTGGACGACTCTGCAATATCAGGAACGGTTGGAGTCGGTGCAAATGGATTAAAGAAGGTATTTGGGTCATAATTTGCAGGTTCGGGTACTCATTGTTGTTGTTGTAGATCTTCAGCTGTATTTTCAGTGTTGGAAGCGGTTTGTTCAGCTGTTGATGGAGATTCAATTGGAGGTGCATCTGTTACAGTGGTTGTTGTTGTAGGAGCAGGTGTATCAGGTATTGGAATATTATCAGGTTGTGCAGCGAAAATAGGTGATACATCTGGTGCACGATATTCAAATGAATCATCAAATAGTGGAGAAAACAAGGTTTCCAATTCTTTACGGTTAAGTGAAAGAGGTGCAAATGATTGATCTGGAAAGTTTAGACGGTTGGTTGCGGGTCCTAGGCTGTTATGCTCAGAAGCCATTACATTAAGCTCGGGTCCGTAACTAATTTGTTCTGAAGCCATTACTTGTTGTATCTGTAAAGAAATAAGTGAGAGGATCTAAACACACTCCTTGTGTTGAAGATACTTTGAGTTAATGTCAACTAGTATGCGGAATCTACTAGCTAACACTTAGAAGATTATCTGTGTTGTATTGTATGAAACAGTGTATGATGAAATAGTAAAGTATGAACACAGTAATGAACCAAATGCTTCAATATTATTGATTATAATACGAGTGATCTTTAGACTATCACTAGGGTTTTACAACCTTGAAGCTTTCACAAAGATACGTATTTTCTGATTACAAAAACCCTAACCTAGGATCTCCTTTTATAGCACAAGGAGTCCTTTATAAGTAAACTAATATTCGTATCAATCTATAGTAATAAGACATACATCAAATCTATTATATATATATATCCACACGCGTTTCTGTCTTCATCACATAATCAATACTAACCATCTGTACTAGCAGTACTAACTCAGTTAGTACAGCTGGTGTAATCTTTAGCAATTGTAACTTTATACCTGGCAGTACTAACTGTTGGTTTAATTCCCAACAATCCTCCCCTAAACTTATGATTTCTCTGCAAATCACTAAGTTTCTTGAATGAAACTCCAACTTTGTTGAAGGGGGGGATTCTTTCAAACACTTATCTTTTCTTTGTTGATGGGGGGAATTCTTTCAAACACTTATCTTTTCTTCCTGAGAGCTTGTGTCTCTCTTCTCTGATTTTGAATCACTTCAGTATTTTCTTCACATCTGAGCTTTGAAGAAATCATAACAGCAAGTATTCCAGCAATTAACTTTCAAACAACATCATTCTTTGAATCTGCTCTGGTATCCTCCCCTGAGTCTCATACTCATCTTCAATCAACTGAACATCAAGATCATGACCTAAGCAATATATACCTCCCCTGTTTGGAATATTCCTTTCCATCACTGGAACTTGAACCCTGGGCAGAACTAGCAGACAATTGTGTACAAGTTTCCATCAATTCTTATAGTTTCAAACTGCCCTTATCACTTCCAGGTGTGTTACCTCCTGGGAGAGGTGAATCATAGAGCATAGACTCAGTGTTAAACCAAGTTTGAACTAGCAGTACAAACTGGTTATCAAAAAAATTTCAAAGAGCATTATAAACTTTATTTGGATTTGAAAACATTACTGCCCACTTATAGTTTTTGGCAAACTATCAGCTATCAACGGATTTGATGTGTCTTTACCAAGAGTCGTTTGCTTTAGACTGGCCAACTCTTTGCTGTGAAGTATGGTGAGTTGATTACCATATAGTTTTGGGTAAACTATCTACCATAAACGGATTTGAGTAGTCTTTACCAGAAACCGTTTGCTCTGGACTAGTTGGTTCTTGATGTGGGTTAGACATGGTGAACCAATTACCATTTGTTGTGTGCAAAGATCACACACTTGAAACTACAAATCACCATAGTATCCAAAGCATAACACAGTCAACATAATTCACCTCAAAGTGCTTTCTCAACCTGTAAATGTTAGTCCAAAACCAAAGAAAACACAAGAGAAAGCATTTTCTATTTGACAGTTATCAAAAGTGAATAACATGTTTACATAAGCTGTACCAAAATTTGTTCAAACAGTACAATGTATACACAACTAGCAGTACAAAATCCTTTTTATCAGCTAGGTTTTCTAGCTCAATTATAAAGGACTTAAGGTTCTCACTAGTTTCATCCTTAGTTCTCATAAAAAAAACCCATGTAAACCTGCTATAATCATCAGTAATCACAAGACAGTACCTTTTATGATTCAAGCTATTAACAGAAGTAGGACCAAACAAGTCCATATGAAGCATGTATAAAGCTTGATTGTTAGAGTTATGAACCTTTAGCTTACAAGAAGCTTTGTGTTGTTTGCCCTTAAGGCAAGAAACACAGGTTTGATCATTTTGAAAAATCTTGTTAGGTAAACCTCTTACCAAACCATTTTTAGCAATCTTATTAATGGTTTTGAAATTCACATGACCAAGTCTTCTGTGCCACAACATTGACTCATCCAATGTGGCTTTTGCAACAAGGCAAGTAAGACCTTCTTTAGGAACAAGCTTATTCATCTCAACATTGTATGTGTTACCCTTTCTGGGGATTTTAAGCAATATTTGATTTTCATTAGGTAGCTTAAAATCAGGAGAAAGAATAAGACAGTCAGTATTAGTAAAAAGAACCTTGTTCTGTTTGTCACAAATTTGTGACACACTAAAAAGGTTGTACTTAAGCTTTGGTACAAAATACACATTTTCAAAGTCAAGATTACCAGTTTTAATAATACCTTTACCAGTAATCCTACCACCAACACCTCCTCCAAAGATAACAGGTCCTCCATCCAGAGCTATAAAATCTGAAAGGTACGACATGTTACTAGTCATGTGCCTTGAACATCCACTATCTGAGTATCCTCTATCTTCTCCATCTTTTGTAGGATGTTCCTGCACATAAAATAAAGGAACTAGTTCCTTTTGGGAACCCAAGCCATCACTGACTTGGATCTGCCTCGTGCATCAATATAATTATATTTATTGAAAGTCATTGATGCACCATTAGGTTTGGTAGGTTTCCATACCCAACGTGCTGAGGCCTTTACAGCATTGCCCCATTGACCCTTAACAACATTCATATGCCTAGCAGTTGAAACTGTGGCCTAACAGTAGAAACTACTGGCTTAGCAGGTTTGACATTAGGCATCTATTTTTGATTATTCAAAGTTGTTTTCTTATAAAAGGGCCTGTTAACTGCTTGCATGATTGTAATGATTTGAATATGGTTTTGCACTTGAAACAGTTTGTTTGTAATTAACAACCTTGTTTGGTCTAGCAGTAGAAACTGATTTGATGCTAGACTTCAACCTTACTGCTCTGGGTGTCATCTTAAGATTTACATTAGGGAGAGTCAATCTAGTAGGACTGTTTTGATTCACCCTAGCATTGGTATTCCTATACACCCTTGAATTCCCAAAAACCTTCTTTTTCCATGGGTTTGAGTCACAATATGCAGCCAGATGATCAAAATTACCACACACAAAATATACTTTATTCTGCATAACAAACTCATCACCAAGCTGTTGAGATTTTAAATTATTTCAGTTCCTCTGATTGCCCCTAGGAACTGAAGATCTATTTGTAGACCTATACATCTCAGCATATCTAACAGCTTTCCTAACTGGTTTTATATTTTCATTTTTGACCACTCTAGGAACATTTTTTACTTCTATCTTAACCTCGGACTTATTCTACACATCATCATCAGATGTCCAATCCTCAATGGTTGGAGCATCAGAACACCTACCAGAGGACACCTTGTCCTCAGTGAGTGAAGTATCACTTGCACTCTTAAAAGAATCCTCAGCCATGACAAATTTAGTAGGACTCTCATTGGTTTTAGGACCATATCCAGGAAATTCAATATCCTTAAACTCCTCTAAGCCAGTATGAGCTAAGTCAATGCCTGGAGTTACAAACATTCCTCTATTGGGAGGTGCAACAGACTTATATCCTAAACCAGATTTAGCTTTATTTACCAGTTGACTCTCTATTAATTTCTGAACTCCTTTTGATGTATATTCAAGAGTGTCAACACATAACTGGATGTTTTCCTTTTCTTTCTTAAGCTTTTCTAGTTCATACTTAAGCCCACTCATCTTATCATCTCTAAGTTGCAAATCTCTTTTTAAGACAGCTATATCATCTGTAAAATTTGCTTCATTCTTTCTATAAAAAGTAAGTTGCTCTTCTAAAATAGCTATCCCTCTTTTATGATTTGAAAGACTAAAGTTTACTTCATTAAATTCTATTCTAAGATTATCATACTGTTTCTTAAGAGACTCATATTCTTTCAAAGCTGGACAAGAATTAGAACACTTTTTAACCTCATGTACCTCTGAGTCTGAGAAGGCCATCAATCCAAAGTTGGTTGGTTCCTCCTCTTCTTCCATGAAGCTCCAGTCAAAGCCAGCTCCATCAATAGCTACCATTCATTGTTCTCCTGTTTCCCTGCTGACTTTTGTACCCTTTACCCTTGTTGTCCTGTTGTCTAGGGCTTCTGCATTCTCTGGCAAAATGTCCCATCTTGTGACAATTATAACATTCTACATTGGATTTGTCATAGCCAGCAACATCTCCTCCATTGAAAGTAAGCTTCTTTCCAGTCCTTTGAAAGTACTTCTTTGCCCAAATGCTTATCAAAGCCATTTGCCACTTCAAGTCCATTGCTTCCAAGTCATCTTCATGAATTTGAAGAAGATCTTCATTGTAGATTTGAGACCCACTGGATTGCTCTGACACAAAAGAATAGATAGTTTCATCACTCAAGCTAGCAGTGCTAGTTTTTACACTAGCAGTACTAACTTTAGGGCTAGCAGTACAAACATCTTGATCATCTTCAGGACTGCTATTGTTGGGTGATGACAAAAATGCCATGTTTCTAGACACAGAACTGGTGCTTCCTGTCTCTTTCACCTTTTGTTCAACAATCTTAAGATTGTTGTACAACTCATTAAGTGTCATCTTCTCCAGTTCAGGCTTGTTGCTCCAAACAACAACATGGGTGTTCCATTCAGCAGATAAGCTATTGAGAAACTTCATGTTTAGGTCTTCTTGTGGAATCACTATCTTCAAACTAGAAAGTTGGCTAACAATCTTCTGTAGCATGTTAAAGACATGATCAAGAGTCTCAGTGCTTGTGGCACTAAAATTCTCATAGCTTTGCTTCAGCAGTGTTCTTTGTGCCTTTTTAGTGGCTTCATTACCACCAAACCTCTCTACAATTGCTGCAAAAAGAGTCTTTGCAGTCTCATAATGACTGAAGTTCAACACCTGATCAATGGGAATTTCCATGAGTAACAAACTCTTGGCTTTGAGATCATTCTTCTTCTTAATCCTTTCATCATTGGTGACTAGTTCAGTGTTGAATTTAGTAGTTTTGGTACCATCAGCAAGTGTTTCTTCAGAAGTTGTCGGTTTAAAAGAATCACCATGCAGAATGATATCCCATAGTGCATAATCTTGCACCATGAAGTACTGCTCAATTCTGAGCCTCCAGAGGTCATATTCGTTTTGTTTGAGCATTGGTAGTTTGGCAAGGATTGAGGTTTGTGAAGTTTCCATGTCCATCTTCCTTGTTGAAAGAGAAAAAGTTCTTCTGGATCTTCTAATTCAAAGTATCAGAACCTGGCTCTAATACCACTTGAGAGGATCTAAACACACTCCTTGTGTTGAAGATACTTTAAATCAATGTCAACTAGTATGCGGAATCTACTAGCTAACACTTAGAAGATTATCTGTGTTGTATTTTATGAAACAGTGTATGATGAAATAGTAAAGTACGAGAAAGGCGACTATCACTGCGTTGCAGGCGCGCCTGTTTTTCGGCTAAGGCGATTTTGCATAAATAAAGTAGAATATTTAACAAAAACTTCACAACCTTATGCTAAGAATAGTCCATAAAGCTTATATTGTAACAACTGAAAGCATCATACACGAAATTAGCAGTACAAATAGAAATTGATTCTTACGTGGAGTCAAATTTTCTTGTATCATGCACACTTTTTCAAATAGACGCAGGATACATTTATTTTGAAGGCACTGTATGACTGGCGAATCTGTCTGAGAAGAACTTTAACTTCTTCATTTTCCAGATCCGCAAGAAGACCAACAAATGATATGTAGTCATCTGGCACTTTTGCGTTGCGTTATTGCGCCTCGATTAAACTGTAAGCAATCTGTGTCACACATAAATTAGTCGCCATGAGTAAATGAAAGACTAAATTATGAAGTTGGTGATAGCTAACATGGCAAAAAAACAGCATTATTCACCTGAGTATCAAAAATGTTGTGCAATTTGATGGTGAATTGGAAATACACATACATGGAATTAACTAAATCAAAGAGAAAGGGACTTATTCTTTACCTGCATAATACACAAAGTCCCATTGTGACAAAGGTACTACTATGTTTGAAATCGCAATTTTGCAGCAGGCACAAACACGCCTTGAAAAAAACCGAACAACACTTTTGTCCATAAGTTTTTGGCAGACCAAACAACCTGATGCATGGTTTTAATCATCATCCATTCAAAGATGAAAATCTTAAATAACATAAAGCCTCAAAACTATGACAAATAAGGCTCAGATCTGGCATGGCTGCAACCACAGCTCGTGTGTAGTTACCGTGCCAAGATATATTTCAGAAAATAATCGTCATCGCCTTAACAGTCATCATAGGCTTATAATATATATAATATTACATACCATTATCAATCATAGCACACGTGCAAGTGAAGATGTGCATTGTACCTGGTTTGAAAAAGCAGGCAGAAAATCTTGAATTTTAGGTAGAAGCCATACCTAAAGAGTAAGAAAGAGGAGGACAGGTGGATACACCATACTTTATCTGCACACAATTGTACGGTTTCGTATACAACATTCTACTATTAGTATACCATTATATATTATACATTATAGCATCTGAAAGAGGCCACAAATGGCCCACAACAATGGAGAAACATGGACAGGGAAGATGGAGAAAGCGAGAAACTAAAGGTGGGCCAATTTTTTGGCGGGAAAAAAATGAAGAAAAACAGCACCGAAGCAGAATATTTAGGCACTATATGGATATAAGAATTCATTTTTGTAGGACTAACCATTTAAGTTGTAGTGTTGGCGCGTACGCATACCGACCCATCCAGCAGTTGGGCGTTACGTTCAACAACAGCCAACAAAAGGAAATGAATGGACCCTGTAGGCTATGAATACACGAAGTTCAAGTCAATCGACAACATCTAATGAATACAAAATAATAAAAAACACGAATAAAGCAAATTGAGAAACTAACCTTTGGTTGGCGACTTTTATATCAGGTAAAATAAGACCAATGAGAAGCCTCGCCACTGACAATGGTATCTGTAAAACCCCAAAATTAATATAATCTGAAATGACAAAAATGCCCTCGAATTTGAACTTTAAGAACTTCTAAATTGTATAAGTAACAATATATGTATCCTAACCTAAGTTTCAATATAATTTAAAACATTACCTTATAAGTATGTTGTAAAAAAAAAAAGAAAAAAAAAGAATGCACAATGTTGCCGCCCCCCCCCCCCTTGACCACAATGTGGTCCAAGTTCTTGATTGTTAAAAGATTGTTAAGCCCATTAATATGATTGATTCTTACCCCAAATACCCAAAAATCAAAACACGGTTTCTTCCCATCTCACTATAACCGAATATCACAAAAAAAAAAAAAAAAAAAAAAAAAAAGAAAAAGAAAAACCCTAATCCTCTCTAAAAATTTCGGCCTCCCTTTTTGTCCCTCCTCTATTCGATCATCAGTAGCAGCAAGTGAAAGATTCGGTGTGTTCTTGTGTTATTCGTATTAAGGTAATCATGCTCACATGTTTTTTATATCCATTCGTGTTCTTGCAACAAGCCCTAATCGACTTGGGGTTCTTGCCCTTTTGTTTTCTACTGTACGAACCATAAAGGAAGAAGGAAAGAAGGATTTGTTCGCATGTTATCTTGTGTTGTTCGTGTTCTTCGTCGTATCTTCGAGGGTATTGTATCGTCTTACCTTGTTCAATCCTTGTTCATGTCCTTGTGTTCTAGTCGAATTAATGGTCACATAAAATGATACATAAAATCATAATCATAAAACCCTAAAATCTTATATGTATAAATCGACCATGTGTGTGTATGATGAATTTATTGGTTTTAATTATGTTAAGACCAGATATGAAATGACCTAAACATGTTAAAACTCATCTATAATCATCATGTGTCAAGAATTAAAGATTGGAATGACAAAACTCTAAGTATATGCATGAAATTATAAAACTGCTACTTATCTGGAAATTTGTCCGACTTAATTCGACTGTAATTAAATGATGCGAACGTGTATTTTGGTGTTTCTGGAGTCTAGAACTAAATTCAATGAAATAGCTATCTGGGAAAATTTATCTTGTAATTTTTAGAGGTCTGGAATGCTACTTTTTGATTTTTAGAAAATTAAGTGTCAAATCGAATTCTTATGTCTGGAAAAACAGTCCGGGTTTTTGAATTTTAATTTGCAAACCGTGTCGAATTAAAAGGTGTCCTTTGAACTGGGTAATATTTAGGATGTCTATTAGTCACTGGAATATTTATAGATTTTTATGAATTTTTCTGAAAGGGTTATTAATTACAAACTTTTCGTATGTTAAAATTAATCAGAAATCTGGACGAGTTGGTTTAAGTGAATTTTAATCCATATTTTTACTAATTTATAAAATCTGGAAAAATTAGGGTAAGTACTTAAGACATTTAGGAATGTGTGTGAAGTTTTGGGAATTTTATCTCTGAGTTCTTATAAGGCTAACAAATTCGACTAAACAGTACCAGTTCATACATAAAACCTGTTAAGAGTTAAAAAGATATTAAAAAGGTGTTAGGTGTTTATTTTTCAAACTAAAGGGTTTAAATTGTCATTTTTCTAAAACTAAAGGACTTAACTTGTATAAAACCTGTAACTTAGTAATATTTACATTTTACACCGTAATCTTATCATAATGACACTATTAACCCTAAACTTATTATAATTGCATAATAAACCCTAAACTTATATAATCAACATTATGAACCTTAAACTATTATCATTGTCACATTTGAATACTTAAACTTATGATATTCTAAATATGGAAACCTACTAATTCTGGAAACTTACTAATTCGGGAAACCTGATAAAAAATAGAAACCTGCTAAAAATAGAAAGTTACTAAAATGGAAAGAAAACTAAAATGGAACCGTTATGATTATGTAATAGGGAAACTTATAAGAGAACTTATGATTATTTGTAGATCGGGTGAAGAGGGAGTGATCATCCATTTCTACTCCTTTCATTGCTTTGATTTTTGGTATGCTTTGTTGAGGTACAGATATTCTTTCCCTTTTCAGTAGGGATATTTCTATCGATCCGATGCCTGATATGTTTCCCCCTTATTTGATTCATGACTTTCATTGTATGATCGTCATTCTATTTGATCCATTCTGACATTTGTTTAAATGTCTCTGCTATGCTATGCTATGATTATGTTTGCCATGCTTATTTGAGATACTATCGGTTTCTCTTGCCATACTTATTAGATTATGATTATGTATGCTTTGATAGATCCGTGAGCTTATCTAGTTCTGGAGGTACCAGGACCATGTCTAGGATGGCACCCTAGGCATGACACTCCCGTAGAGGTGTGATAGATCTACGGCGTTCCCCCTTATGTGTATGTATTATTTGTGATCACTATTGGCCATTTATGCGTGTGTGTGACCAGTCTAGTACTGGCATACATACTTTTGATGGGAGCGTATGGATGCATCCTAGGATTTTTGTATGTGTATGATTTGGTGACCAGGTGGTGTGTGCCTTACACTCCTTCTCACACTTTTGGTACTTAGAGGTCTCCCCTCTTCGTGCACTGTTATGATATGATATGATTTGATATGATATGATTTGACGGATTTTGATTTGGAGTTCTTATGGCACATCCTTATATGACCCTTCTCATTATTTCATTCCATTCTTGTTTCATTTTCGATTCAGTTCTCATGCACTCTTGACTCTTGATTATCTTTATGATTCGTATGACCGTATGATTATGTTTTCGTTTTGTGTTTCTTATTCCTTCGTTGCTTATGCTTATTTACCATTATGTTATGCTTTGTATATATCTGTTCACTGGGCTTTTTAAGCTCAGCCGCATGTTTCTTTTCTTATGCGGCAGGTAATAAGCGGGGCGACGGGCTTGGGAATGAGAGAGCGTAGGACTTGAGATACCTATTTATTTATCATTTTGTTGTCCATTGTTTCGGACCTTCATTAATTCAGTACTTTGAATATTATGCTTTACTTTGGTTTTGTTTGGTTAACCTATTATGCACTTTGGATTATCTTTTGGATACTAGTTTTGATGTTCGAGACTTAGTTATTTATTTGAAAGACTTCCGCTTGCGTTTATGTATGCTTTGTATGACACCATAATGTGATATCTTGACCTTGGCGGGTCGGGGTGTTACAGTATCAGTACGTACGCGTAATGGTAACAAATAAGGCTCAGATAAATGCATAAGCAAAATAGCCGTAAAATTATCATCATCGCTTATAGAAATAGAAAAGTCTGTTCACATTTATTCGAAAATGGTATGAGTACATACGCGTAATGGTAACAAATAAGAGTCAGATAAATGCATAAACCCAAGGGCTCAGATTAATTCGTGCGCTGGTACACATGTAAAGGTTGCTGAGGTGAGGGTTTCTCGCACTCTGCCATCCGTCCACATAGTGCATCAACACATCATATTTGAAGAATCATCACAGCCAAGTAAAACGCAACATACTCATACCACATTTGCAAATGCCTTAATTACAGTATATATTAAACCACAACACAAACAACGCTGATATTTTTAAAGGAGGCTCATAATAAGGCATGGCTGCAATTACAGATGCAAATGCCACATTTTCAAGTAGCAATTACCATCCGGATTGCCTAGCCAAGATACATATGAGCCACTAAACATTTTTTTTCAGACATCTACATTTCATAATCACGGCCTCTGTTATTTATACCAGTAAATGAAGGATACGTAACAGTCCCAAGTAGAATTACCTAATAACGATAATAGATGCTGTAAATGCCGCGTTGCGGGCGGGCCTATTTATTTTTGCCGTAGAATTTTGGTATAGCAGAGAAATGAAACAAACCTGGCAGCCAAACCGGTTCTTGTTCATGTCCAAATGAAAATCTTAAATAACATAAAGCCTCAAAAGTACGACAAATAAGGCTCACATCTGCCATGGCTGCAACCATAGCTCGTGTGTGGTTACCGTGGCAAGATATATTTCAAAAAAAATCGTCAGTGCCTTAATAGACAAATCAACGGTCATCTGCAACCCATATTAGTCAATATGTAACTGATTATGGTAAACGACGTCGTTTACCAATGGTGTTTAACTGAAATCACAAGGTCAGATAGGGATAGAATCGAAAAAGATGATACATCCGCCATGGCTGCAGAAGTAATAAACTGCCTTGCCAAGATACAGACAATCTCAATTATATCGAACCCACTGACACTGATTACAGCTTCATATATCTGATTTCATCAAGGGCCCAAGGTCAAACAACAGATATCGAACCTTAACGGTGCCATTTTACTACCTTTTTTCCCCGAAAAAAACAGCAGGCTTTATAGACCAACTGCTTAGCCCAGGTGATCCAAAAAAAAAAAGGTTTGTGTGTGGCCCTAACAAAACTAACCACTTATGCTTTGTACGAAAAAGTTCTGGAAACCTTCCTGGTTCGTACCTTCCACCTATTTTGTATTTAAAAGGACAGTGTAACAGCTACAGTAAGCTTCTGCCAAAAATAAAGAAGACATAAAATAGATATTAAGTTATGCCACAAAACAAACATGAGTAAATCATCAGCCATTTAAACGGCAGTATAGCAGAGAAATGAAACAAACCTGGCAGCCTAACCGGTTCTCGTTCATGTCCAAATGAAAATCTTAAATAACATAAAGCCTCAAAACCACGACAAATAAGGCTCAGATCTGCCATGGCTGCAACCACATCTCGTGTGTGGTTACCGTGCCAAGATATATTTCAGAAAACAATCTTCATCGCCTTAACAGACAAATCAATGGTCATATGCAATCCACAGTAGTCAATATGTAACTGATTATGGTAAACGACGTCGTTTACCAATGGTGTTTAACTGAATGACAGGCTCAGATAGGGATACAATCGAAAAAGAGGATACATCCGCGATGGCTGCAGAAGTAATAAAGTGCCTTGCCAAGATACGGACGATCTCAATTATATCGAACCCACTGACATGCATCACAGCCTCTTACAATGACAACTAACATCATACAAATATAAAAAAATATGATCGAAACTCAGGTGTGCAAACACAGAACCAATACGAACTGCCAACATTTGGTTGAAGGATTAAAGTAAATAGTTAGCCTCAGATCTGTAAATAGATTTCAGTTCACACAAACAGCAAGATTTTAACAGGGCTGCAAAAATAAAACCCGTTGCATAGTAATTCTTTATACTACACCGTCCGGTATTTGCCATGCCAACTTGTGTTAAAATCTTGAATGAGTTATTTGATTTTTTTCAAATTATAACAGTCATCATAGGCTTATAATATATATACATACCATTATCACCTGAATGGATTAGGTACACACCAACGGCATATGTAGTATATGTCTTATGGTAGTGGAAAATTAGATCACCCGATGGCTTGGTTGCGCAAATGGAGGTTGCTAAGGCGATTGTGTATCGCACTCTACCATCCGTCCATGTTTTGCATCCAGCCAAATTGGGCCAGGTTAATTCATGGCGTACCCCCCGGCTGCAAACACGTTACCGCAATACCCTGCCATGATAGGGGCGCATAAGGCTAATCCAGGATGACTGAAGGCACAACTTTGCTGTAGCGTCGTCAACCACCCGACTTGGCTGCAATCACATTGTCGGTGTGACTGCCTAGCCAAGATACGGTTGCTGGCTAGCCACGCGTAGTAAAAAATAATTTATATTAATCAAGCACAAATTCAGCAAATTAGAACAGAGCAACAAAGAAATGTTCACGAATATCTACAACGAACAAATAAGCTTCGGCAACTAAACCCCATTACCATATATATTAAACCACGAATCGTAGTAAAAAAACAACCAAAAGCAATAACGAAAATCCAAAAATTAGGGTTTTCAACTAATCGATTTAAATCATGAATTAGTAGCCATTCGGCAACTAAACCCCATTACTATATAAATTAAACCACAAATCGTAGTAAACAAACAACCAAAAGCAATAACGAAAATCCAAAAATTAGGATTTTCAACTAATCATTTTAAATCATCAATTAGCAGCCAATCGGCAAGTAAACCCCATATAAATCAAAAAGCCTAAAGCCAAACGGCCACTAATTGCAGACATCAACCCCAAAATTAGGGTTTTCAACCAATCATTTAATTAACAACAATTCTCACCACCGGAATCGTGAATCAGCAGCCAATCGGCCACTAAACCTTGCATAAATCAAAAGGCCCAAACCTGCACACATCGATTCAAAAGATACGCACAGAGAAAGACAAACCATCAATTATTTGGAGAGAAACGCAACAAACCATCAATTATTTGGATTATATGGGCCACACAAAGGAGTTTTGGATTATGTGGGCCACGAAAAAAGGCTAACAGCCTGGGCCGTAAAATTGGCGGGAAAACGGGACGCAAAACGGCATCGTTTCTGATGTGGTTTAATATATATTATAATGACCACAGTAATGAACCAAATGCTTCAATATTATTGATTATAATATAAGTGATCTTTAGACTATCACTAGGGTTTTACAACCTTGAAGCTTTCACAAAGATACTTATTTTCTGATTACAAAAACCCTAACCTAGGACCTCCTTTTATAGCACAAGGAGTCCTTTACAAGTAAATTAATATTCGTATCAATCTATAGTAATAAAATATACATCAAATCTATTCTAAATATATCCACACGCGTTTCTGTCTTCATCACATAATCAGTACTAACCATCTGTACTAGCAGTACTAACTCAGTTAGTACTGCTGGTGTAATCTTCAGCAGTTGTAACTTTATACCTGGCAGTACTAATTGTTGGTTTAATTCCCAACAAGAAGGAATAGACAAAACAGAGAACATAGATCCCCAAGTGAAACTGGGTTCCAGATGTTAGAAGCATAAAGTTGTAGTGTCAATTACCTTCTTGACATCTGAACACACGATTTCAATGGTTTTCTTTCTCGCCTCAGGGATAGATATAGTGGAGTTTACATTTGTTTTGGTGCAAACGTCTAAAATCTGTCCTGTAGGAATCATGCTAATGTTCATGACCATAACAAACATAACTATGAGAACCAAAAAGTGTCAAGGAAATATTTGTGTGAATATATATTATCGTCTCAACAAATGGCAGACAGTTCAAAGACTTTGAGTTCTACTGGCTACTAGGAGTCTTAGTATATTTCACAAGGGAAGGTTCAAAGGGTAACAACTACCTATCCTTTGCAAATATCAACTGTAAAACTCTATTACAACATCGAGACATTGATTTTTGTTTCCTGTTATCAATTTCATTTATGTGGGGGATTGTTGGAAATTATGGTCAACTTTTTAGATTTGAATGACAATTGATGGTCATCATGTATACTAATGGGAGTTAAGAATAAGGTTAATGTTTGGTCAATTGTAACGACCGAATTAATTTTATGTTCATGAGCAATTAGTAGATTTAATTGTGACTGTTTCTTTTATCCATCCCCTTTTACCTATAAATGAGAGCTTTTTTTGTCTACATACACCGAAAAAATACACAACTCATCACTCCTCTCCTTTTGTGTTACCAATCATATTTCTTGTGTATCCGGTTCGTAATAGAGGGAAGGCACGTTTTGGTTCGCCTTGATAACCCGTTTGTGCTAATGAAGTTATCCGTTGTTGTATCATGGGTGATAGTCGTTCATGATTCTCAAGCACCATGGAGAGGACGAATCTGTCTTAAAAAAACTGTGAAAATCACAGGCCTCAACATTTTCCTTGTTTGTATTTTGAGTCTCTACGATCAAAAGATTTACGGTATCATTTTCTGCTTTATCTTTTCTTGTTATTAGCAACATATTGTTTGTTTGTCTCTAATAGCAATACAATCTTTAATATAACAATTCAGCTAAGGTCTTTGACACAAGGCTACCCAAACGACATCCCCTAGTTTCGATTAAACCCTTTTGAAGTGGGGATGCCAAAATCATGGATAAAATCTGTCAGGTCTGCGGACAAACCAACATTGTAGGAGTAAAGGCTTGATTCAAATATCTCGCGTTGCTTCACTCCTACCAATCACCGCCTAAGCCCAGGCGACCATGTTACCCTCCTCTGAGCATGCGGTGTAACATTTAGGTCTCCATCCAAGGTGAACATTCGCACCTTCGGTATGCGGTGTAACATCTAAGTCTCGAATCCTGATAACACATACACCCTGATAGGCTTCAGAAGACAATTGAAAGACAGATGCAAGACTCTCCTCAACTCCCATCCCCATATAATCCTGGAAAATCCCACCAGGGTTAACTACCACCCAGGGAACACCAGCCTTGGACAAGAAGGGATGAGGAGTCATAGCCTCAACATCCAACCCCCACTCACGGGTCAGCGATACGAGCAAAACAACATAGTCTTCATCAGCAACGCTGGTACAAACACCCATTCCTACAAACAAACATGGACATGCGGTTAGTATACACAACAATGGCAAACTCTTTTGTTCACACCTACAACAAAAAAAACCGAAGCACTAAAGTTTCTTCTTGCCATGCAAGACTGACAAAACTTGCCTTCGTAAAAATCTCCTACTCAACAGCCTCGAAATTTTTTTTCTTAAAAACGCTAATAGTTTTTAGGGTTTGGTGGAGATCCGAAAAGGGAAGAGGAAGAGAACAGTGACTTAGCAAGTAAATGCCCTCCTTTCAAGCCCTATTTATAGGCAAATAGGACGAGTCGATGGGCTACACTTGGTAAGGGCCCATTGGATCTAGCACATTTAATAAAAGCGCGTGCACCTCACCCTTAAAAGACGCGAGTACGGCTGACGTCAACAATAACGCCAGGTACAGTCGAAGGGACGATTCAAACACACCGCCCAATAAATGTCAGGATAATGCCGCTTGCATAAAGGCAGCAGTAAAACATCAGATCCCCAGGATATGGAATCATTCCATATAAGGGATTTTTCAATCTTTCCTACACAAAGCAACTTCCACCTTTTCCCAATACATTTCAAACACTCTAACCAAGAGATTCAGCATCCACTAGTCATCATTACAGAACAGGTATGACGTAAGCCTGAAAAGATAAACCTGAGAGGATAAACCCTCTTTGCTAGGCACAGACCGGGGGGGACTCAGTTACATAGTCCAGCATCATATCACATGTACATGATCTAATACTTGACTGGGGGGACTTGATAGCGTATCAATATTAATGGCCCAAGCCCATTATAAATGCTCGGATTAAGCCCAATAGAAAGGCCCATCAGTAATCACCTGATGGAAGCCCGTTCAAAAACCCATGCCACGCCTAGCCTCTTAGCTTCTCCTCTAAGCATGAGTACACATGTGGGGGGGGACCGCTTTTCCCTAACTGTCACTAACGGTTAAGATGTACCATCAGACACCTGATTGTGGGACACACGGCTAGCACGATCCTGTACGAGCCAAGGAGATAGCACCACCTGTCCTCCTTGTCTACTTATTAGATAATCAACGCGTGGCCTCCTCACAGTCGTTGATCACTCCTTGAAAGGTTTATCTCTAAATCCTAATGCCTCACTATAAATAGAAGGCATTCCACAACTTCACTAAGTAAGTTCATATACTTGGGCTCAAAATGTTACACACAGTAACACCAATGCATTACAAAGATGGTTTGTTTAAGTGTTACCCGAACTTCATGGTATTAGTCATCTCTTTAGGTCCTTACCATTCAACACAGAAAACCAAACAACACAACCATTCAAATTTCTTTATCTAAACACGTTTTACATACCATACGTAAACAATATCCATTAAAAAAGGTTTTTTAAACCTAAACAAAATTTTGCCAAAAATCAAAAACAAAAAATGAAAAAAAAAAATATATCAAACTTCATCTTCATCATCTTCTCCCCAAACAGCATAATATACTCTCCCCTTCATCATTTAAAATCATCTTATTCACAATCGAATCCTTATACTAAAATCAAAAAACAAAACAAACCCACACAAATATAAACACTACTATCTCCTAATATAAACTCTTCCACACACACTAATGAAGCTGCCACTACTACCACGAACCCACTACCACCGAACCCCCATTGCCACCACCACAAAACCTCCATCGCCACCACCACGAAACCACCACCACTAGACCCGGCCAGATATGGTCAAGATACCGCCAAATTCGTTGTTGGTGATGGTTTTCGGCGGCTGTTGTGGTGTGATGGTGATCGAGGTGGCCAGCAAGATGTGGTGGTGTTGATGAAGGGAGTTTTTGGTTTGCGGTTTTTTAATACAATATGAATATGAAAGTAAATGTGTGGGTATGTGTGTGTGTTTATGTCTGACTGCGGTGATGGTGGTCGTGGCGTTCAACTGTAACCACGGTGTCAGTTGGGGGCCGATTGTGGGCGTGGCAGCCGGTGGTGGTGGTGGTGGCCAGATTTGATAAAGAAAGGAAAATAGTGTGTGTGTGTGTGTGTGTGTGTGTGTGTGTGCGTATGTTGTGTATGATTGTGTTTTTGAGGAAATGATAAAAGTGTATTATGTAAGTGGGGCGGGTCATATTGGTTTTTTTTAATAAGATACATGAAATGACAAAAATGCCTTGATATTTAATGGTCCAACACAGTCAAATTAATGGAGTTAAAACATTGGACCAAACCCGAAATGGGTGTTTCACTTTTACACCAAACTCGAGACTTTTTAAAATTTTGGACTAAAAATGAAGTACCCGAGACAACGCCACCTGCCTTGGGTAATTAAAGCATTGTATTCAACTAACATAGCATGTTTCCACTAAGGATTACAAAGGGCATGAACATGAGATCTAGGAAGTGGAGAAACGGTGGTGACATGACAATTCATACGCTTAAGAGGTTTAGATATACAGACTTTAGCACTGGTGACTATGGGATAAATGTTAACAGTTTGTGTGACAAATGGTAATTTTCGCACTTTATTTTAATAATAAATATTGATTTATTATTTCTAAACCGAGCATTTCTATGCATAACTAAACATTTTTGAGCATTTTTGAGCATTTCGGGAAGCTATCCCGCGTACTGTAGCTTACTGTCACTGCAGAAACTGTCTGTTTTTTTGCAGTAAACGTAAATTATTCTATTTCTGATAGTTACTGACAAGTTATGTATTTAACTGATAATGTAAAACCCTAAAATCCCTAATCACATTTTATTTGATAATTTGAATATAACCTAAGTTTGATATTATGTCATTTACATTTTAAAACTATACGTTATACACTTGGATTAATATAAATCCTAATCTATACATTATAACTTAAATACGAAATAAACCTATATAACCTAAGATAAAAATAAAATTCAGTTCACCTCCTAAATTCTAGCTACCCCACGTTTTCTTGTACCTCTCTTGAAACCGAAAATTTTGTGCCTTCCTTCTATGTCACACATCTAAACATAAAGTGATAAGAACAAATGAGACGGACAAAATATTTTGCTAAAAATAAAGATTTGGTCTTCCTGATTTTTTTAGCCCAAAACCTACGGCTTCCCCCACTTAAAACCCCTCATTCCTCTCATTCACATTATACGACCCATATTTGCTTCTCCTAAACCGAACCCTAAATCTGTCAAAGTCCCATCATTTAACTCTCTTGAAATCAAGAACGAAGGAGGTTTTGAAGCCGTGGTGATGGTGAAATTCTCGGTGTGTTGTGTTTTTTATACGTGGGTCTTTACTTGCGTTTCTTGGCCTCGTTAAAATCTGCCAACAAGTTATTCCATCTTCTTTGTTTTCCATCTTTTCGACACCAAATATATGTATATAAGCTGATATAAAACATGTCGCATGAAATGATATAACCATACTATGAGTCTTGTGTTAGGCTCGTTAAAACTGAATATGTATAACACTTTTATATGCCTCATAAAATCTTGAATATGTGTTTCGTGTGGGTGTCGACTTAGGCTCTGTTTGTCCTTGTAAATCTGTTGTTATACGCGCATTAGACCTAGTCTTGTAAACCTTCATATACTCCTTATACGCGACCTAAAAAAAACCTGGAAACAATCTTAGTAATTAAAGTATGGCGCATATATGTTCAATTTCGTGGTTAAGGGTCTGGTCATGTGTGATTTTTGGTGATTGCTTAGGCTCGTGTTGGTGTGAGTGATATGATCAGTATGTGCTTGATATGTTTATGTGTACGAATGTCATGTGTATGCATGCATGCCTTATGTGACTTAAAATACAAAAGAATGTGTAAATAAACTGATATAAAAGCAAATAATGAAATGGGTTGTGCATGTTTTGTCATATAAAAAGGGGTGAGTTTAAGTACTATTTTCTTATGTGAGGTCTTGGTTGTTAAATATATAGGTGTGTGCATGCGAGTTTTAGTGGGACGTAGGGATGTAAAAGTCCTGGGTACAAACTGTTTTGGGATGGGTCGAATGAGTTATAAAGGTTATGTGCAAACTGTTTTAAAAAGGGTGCGTTTAAGTGTAATCTTATGTGGATACATTGAGGTTGCATCTCATTATTTAGTATTGTCATACGCATGCATGAGATTATGATAGTTAAGAATTCATGTTGATGAAGCGAAAAGTGTACCGCTTTTAAGGGGTCATTTAAGCCCTAAATCGTATTTATTTGATCAAATATTGCCCTAAATCGTTCCTTTTGTCATTTTAGGTACTTTTGAGGAGAAATCTGGAAAAGGAGGCATTTTGGATGTTTTTGGAGCATAAAAGTGAAGAAAACGACAAAGTCTCAAAAATCGGCTAAAAGTTACCTTTGACGACGTCAGATTTTACTCTGGACGGCGTCATGGCTTGGCAAGAAAAGGTGGATGTGAAATTTACTCATGATAAGCCAGTGAAAATTGCATGTAAATTCTGACGGCGTCACGCTTTAACCTGATCAAGGGCGTCACGGCTTAATTCAAAGAGGGACGGCGTCACGTTCAAGGTCTGACGGCGTCAAGCCTTGATAAGCCAGAACGGATTTTGGAGAGCTAAAGAGGGACGGCGTCAAGAAGGTCATCCGGGAACCCTAAAAGCGGCGAGGTGACGGCGTCACACTCCATAACGTGACGCCGTCAGATCCAAAAGTCTATATATAGTTTTCTAATTTTTTGTCATTGGAGGAGAGAGCTTAGTGTGGAATTTTTGGGAGAAAACCCTAAGACGATTTTAGCATCTTTTTCAAGGCTTTTTGCCTTGAGATCTTCCATGTTACATTGAAAGATAAGTTATCAATTAATCATTCAATATGTCTATGTGTTGTTTGATTCTATCTTGTTCTTGTCTTTTGTTTAACATGTTAGGCTAGATTTATCTTGTGTTTGCTTAGATCTAATGAAACCTAGCTATTGATTATTGGTTATTAGTGTGTTATTAGTTGTATTGGATGATTGTTTATCTATGTTAGGCTTAAGAAAACTGGCTAACTTCCTATTCGGTAACTTGCTTGAACGTCTTAAGAAACATGAACCAAATGCGTACTAAAGGTTTTTATGGTTGTATTTAATGCACAAGCGAATTCTAGTGATCCCATGTTAGGAGCTTCCTAGCCGGCTCGACATAGGAGTGAAGTAGGAGCTTGTAGAGTTGGGGAAGTACGTACGCCACCCCACGATTGGTATTAAGGAATACACCCGTCATCCACGCAACTAATACACACTAATCAACCGGTAAAAGATAGTTAGGGAGTAAGGAAATCTAAGTGAACACATTTCTCTACACTTAAGTTTTCACCAACATTTTATTTTCAGTTATTTATTTTATTTGCATTTGTAGTTATTTGGGTTAGTTGACTAGCAACTAATTCCGCCCACTCTTTCAAACCCGAGATTTTACTTGCTTTCATAAAATTATAAAAAAAATACAAAAAGAATCTTCTTCAACCCTTAGACCTATTAGAGTAGTCTTTCATACCTAACGAACACTATTCCCTGTGGAGAATGATCAATCCCCCGTACTTACCACTACACTATACTACATCGGTCAGGTACACTGCCTGGTGGGGTTGTAAGCCTCTTGAGATCCCTCGAGAGGTAAAACCTGTTGTAAGGTTGCAAAACCACGCATCAAGTTTTTGGCGCCGTTGCCGGGGAATAGTTATTGTTTAGGTTGAATTTTTACTTTATAGGTCTACTCACTAGATTCCCTTCTAGTGAGATTTTTATTTTCTTTTTCTCTAGGTCTTCTTTAGTCTATCTTTTTTTTTCTTCGTGCTTTTGTTCGTAACAGATTTTCATTGACTATTCAGTTTGCCATTATGGAAAACGCGAATCCACCCCTTACACCTGGCGAAGTGGCTTTGTTGCGGAGCCAACTTGAGAATGAGATTAGTGAGCTCAGGGAGCTCAGTAGAATGATTGATATAGAGCTTGACCATGCCTTGAACCACTTAGGGACCGCCATATACTCAGATAATTACTTAGAACGTAATAATCTTACGGTTGATAAGTTGATTGAGAAAATTGATGAAGTGAAGGTAGATCCTAGGTTTGATGATTATTTCAATGAATACCCCACTAAGGAGGAGATTGCTTACTATAACAACCTAGTTGATAACCCTCGACCACCTTTTGTTAGAATTGACCCAAAGATTAAGAGGGGTGATCCCGGGAATGTGAAGATACCATGTATGATTGGGTACCAATACGTTGAGCATGCTTACATTGACTGTGAATCCCCAATCAATGTGATGTCCTCAGGCCTTTATAGCCAGATCATAAACACACCACTTGAGCCTAGGATGGACCCCAAGTGTCCAGGCGGAGTTTGCAACTTCGTTGGAAGGATTAAGGATATGCATATCCTTGTTGGGAATTTTACCTTTGTCACCAACTTCATGATCTTAGAAGATTTGGCATGTGTTGTTGACTGCCGCCTATCTCGCGTGGTGTTAGGTAAGCCATTTATTGAAGCATCCAATTTAAGGTATGATCGTTTGAAAGGCACGGTTCAGTTTTCTAATCACATAGATAGGATCACATATAGGATGCCTTATCGGGTAAATGAATTTCGTTTTGTGCCTCGATTTGACATGGACAACATTGGTGCGATTGAGGACATCAATGAAGAGGATAAAGAAAAAGGCATGGACTATGTTTGGAATAAGAGAAGCCTTTATTATAAAGATTGCTTAAACCTTGGACCTAAATACAAAATTGATATGGAGGTTGTTAGGATGATTAGAGGGGCAATTGAGAAGCAAAACGGAAAAACGTAGAACACGTGACTTTGAGTCTAGCTACAAGACTCGTTAATAAAGAAAAGCGCTTCTTGGGAGGCAACCCAAGCTTTATTTTATTTATTTGCTTTGTGTGTTTATTTGTTTGTTTGTTTGTTTTTATTTGTTTCCGTATGTGTGTTTAATTTTTATTCTTATTGATTCATGTTCAAAAGTAATTTGTGAAAATGCTTTATTTTGTTTTTAACTTCGTCTGAACTACATATAAAGGTATTTTGCAAAAGTTAAGTGTAAGGGAAATCTAAATCGGTTTATTAGAACACAAATTAACATGAATCGTAATAATAATAAATTAACATACATATTCGTATTTGTTTGAGTCAAATGCTTGTATCGAGTCATAATGATGTTTTGCAGGATTTCCAGGAAGTAAGGTAAAGGTTTTTCCAGAAATTTTCCGGAAACTTAAAATGAAAATTTTTGTCAGGTCATTTCTGACGGCGTCAGGGTTTATAACCTGACGGCGTCAGATTTAATTTTCAGAAATTTTTGAAAGTTTTGTTTTTAAAAAAAGTTTTTATTAAATCTCCAACTTATAATCTCCAGGAATCTGCAAAATTATCATTCCACAAGCATTATATCCTTATATATAGATTTATCCCGCCGATGTTATGCAGGTTTTCGTGTTTGTTTTCTCAGGTTTAACAGGTTATTTTGGACAAGGAAATGTTTTGAATCAAGCTTATGGCGATGCATTAGTCATGGAGCTTCAACATTACTTTGGAAGAAGATTTAACCGTGTTACTTCATTATCCACCGAGCGAATCAGGGGAGTATTTGATTTCATTCTTTTACTTTATGCTTTTACATCTTGTTATTTGAACATTGGGGACAATGTTCATCTTAAGTGTAAGGGGAGGGTAAAAGTACGATTTTAGAGAATACAATTGCGCTTGATTTTTGTTTGTTTAATAGTAGATGTGTAATAAAACTGAGAGAAATACTTGTTAAGGTAATTTTAGTGCCAAATTTAAATTTTTTTACAACATATAGGAGTAAAACTTTGATCTTAATGAGCGTCTCACGGATAGGAGT
>CP139506.1:237181036-237245209 GCA_021014915.2 Artemisia tridentata subsp. tridentata
CGGGTTATTACAAGGAGTTATATGACTAGCACAAAAACCGTACCACTAAAAAATTTTCCACCCCCAAATATGTGAGGTTCGCCCCTAGAATTGGTAGGAAAAGCATTTATGCTATGATGTGTGTACCGGTAGCACTTAGATTCTAGAACTTGCGTTAGGACCATTCCGAGGCCACAAGTGAGACTACATTCGTGTAGTTAGATTTACTACATGATAAGAGGCATTAGGATTAACCCATGTTTTTACACCTGTGTTTTTGTTATAATTACTTTGGCTACATTGGTCAAGTAATTCTCCCACACCCTTTGCGTTGTACTCATTTTTAGTACACGATACCCCTAGTACATCCCTCAGAGCCTATCTTTTCGTTTCAACCTTTAAGCATTTTACTTAAAGGAAGAATTTGTTACACCCCACTAAAATGTACACCCAAATCGCCTTAGCCTACCTTGTATGCACTCGTTTTTAGTGCATTATTGTTACAACATTTGTTTAAACCCAAGTTAATTATCTAATTGATTACATGGTTGCTAAGTCGAGTCATATCCTTGTACATATTGTTTTGGGACGATTGGGACTCATGGGTAAAGTACTAGTGTAATGGAGTAATGGGGAAGAACATCATTTATTACCCCCATATGTGCTAAATATTTTAAAAGTACTCCAAGTTTTTCAATTATCTTAATTCGAGTCATTAGAATAGTTAATTGTAAAGTTATGTAAAAGTTCAAGTGTAAGGGGAATGCAACGCCCCTATGATGTATTATTTTGGATGGTAGGGCAAGAGTGTATGGAAAAAAAAAAAAAAGAAAAAAAAAAGAAAAAAAAATCGAAAAAAATCAAGAAAAATACAAAAAAATGAGAAAAAGAAAAATAGAAAAAACATACGGACTACCATCCCGTTTCATTTTATGTTTATTTTTATGTTTTTGTTATTTTGTTATTTTGTTTCTAGCTTAAGATGGAGTCGAGTCTTGGCTTAGCAACATTGTATAGTACATGTAATTAATCAAGATCTTTAACTCGCCACCAGTAAAATATCCTTTATCCAACAAAACCGTGTTTTCCTTTTCCCTACACCTAACGTTATAACCCATGTAAAAGCCCTCTTTGATAGTTTATCTTAGGTGCTTACGCCTAGTGGAGGAGGTTTTCGATCCTTTCCCAAGCCTATGGTAATCTATTTGCTATGACAGGTAGTGAGAGATATTATCCGTTTTCATTTATGAGATTTATTTTGATGACACTTGAGAGATGTGAGTATCTAAACACTACTTGTGAGGTGCTAGTTTATAATCTCCGTGCTTATTATGATTGAAGTGGAACGATTATTTGTTGTAATTACTTTTATGTTTGCATTAAATGACCCCTAACCTGTATTTTGATTAGAATAAAAGCGCATTTGCTTGGAGGACAAGCAAATCTCAAGTGTAAGGGTATTTGATGAAGCGAAAAGTGTACCGCTTTTAAGGGGTCATTTAAGCCCTAAATCGTATTTATTTGATCAAATATTGCCCTAAATCGTTCCTTTTGTCATTTTAGGTACTTTTGAGGAGAAATCTGGAAAAGGAGGCATTTTGGATGTTTTTGGAGCATAAAAGTGAAGAAAACGACAAAGTCTCAAAAATCGGCTAAAAGTTACCTTTGACGGCGTCAGATTTTACTCTGGACGGCGTCATGGCTTGGCAAGAAAAGGTGGATGTGAAATTTACTCATGATAAGCCAGTGAAAATTGCATGTAAATTCTGACGGCGTCACGCTTTAACCTGATCAAGGGCGTCACGGCTTAATTCAAAGAGGGACGGCGTCACGTTCAAGGTCTGACGGCGTCAAGCCTTGATAAGCCAGAACGGATTTTGGAGAGCTAAAGAGGGACGGCGTCAAGAAGGTCATCCGGGAACCCTAAAAGCGGCGAGGTGACGGCGTCACACTCCATAAGGTGACGCCGTCAGATCCAAAAGTCTATATATAGTTTTCTAATTTTTTGTCATTGGAGGAGAGAGCTTAGTGTGGAATTTTTGGGAGAAAACCCTAAGACGATTTTAGCATCTTTTTCAAGGCTTTTTGCCTTGAGATCTTCCATGTTACATTGAAAGATAAGTTATCAATTAATCATTCAATATGTCTATGTGTTGTTTGATTCTATCTTGTTCTTGTCTTTTGTTTAACATGTTAGGCTAGATTTATCTTGTGTTTGCTTAGATCTAATGAAACCTAGCTATTGATTATTGGTTATTAGTGTGTTATTAGTTGTATTGGATGATTGTTTATCTATGTTAGGCTTAAGAAAACTGGCTAACTTCCTATTCGGTAACTTGCTTGAACGTCTTAAGAAACATGAACCAAATGCGTACTAAAGGTTTTTATGGTTGTATTTAATGCACAAGCGAATTCTAGTGATCCCATGTTAGGAGCTTCCTAGCCGGCTCGACATAGGAGTGAAGTAGGAGCTTGTAGAGTTGGGGAAGTACGTACGCCACCCCACGATTGGTATTAAGGAATACACCCGTCATCCACGCAACTAATACACACTAATCAACCGGTAAAAGATAGTTAGGGAGTAAGGAAATCTAAGTGAACACATTTCTCTACACTTAAGTTTTCACCAACATTTTATTTTCAGTTATTTATTTTATTTGCATTTGTAGTTATTTGGGTTAGTTGACTAGCAACTAATTCCGCCCACTCTTTCAAACCCGAGATTTTACTTGCTTTCATAAAATTATAAAAAAAATACAAAAAGAATCTTCTTCAACCCTTAGACCTATTAGAGTAGTCTTTCATACCTAACGAACACTATTCCCTGTGGAGAACGATCAATCCCCCGTACTTACCACTACACTATACTACATCGGTCAGGTACACTGCCTGGTGGGGTTGTAAGCCTATTGAGATCCCTCGAGAGGTAAAACCTGTTGTAAGGTTGCAAAACCACGCATCATTAAGAATTCATGTTTATATTTTGGGCATCTTGTTAGTTTTGTGTAGAAAGAAATAAGAGTAAATTGATTGGGCCTTGTGATTACATGTGTGTCTCGTTAAGCTTTGTGTAGAGGGTGTGTCTCGACTAGACCTTATGGGGTGTATTTTGGTTTTGTTTGGAAGTCGACTAGGGTAGTTGTGTGTATAACGAAGAGTGTGTTGACATGGGTATGTGTATGTTCGAACGTGTGAGTAAACATATTTGAGTGTAGTTAATTCAGTTTAAACGAGTCGGGTTACATCTAAGTAAATAATAAAATTGACTCAATCTTAAATTGGTCGTTATGAAATTAAGTTACACATTTAACCCTAAACTTTACTAAATTGGCATAATAAACCCTAAGCAATGAAATTATCTTTATTAAACCTTTAAGTTTACTTAATTGTCATTTATAACCCTAAAGTATCAAAGTTACTAATTCGCGAAACTTACTTAATTCGGAAAGTTACTAAATTTGGAAAGTTACTAAAAATAGAAAGAAGACCTAAATGTGTAATCTGATTAACTATAAGCTAATAAGTAATACATGATCCCTAATTCCTGTAGATTCTCAGAGGAGGGAGTGACTCTTGTCCTTGTGATCATTTCATTTTCGTTCAATTGCTAAGGTACAGATATTCTACCCTTTCTCAATAAGGGTGCCTTCTCTCATGACTTTGATCTTTGACTCTGATTCGTTTTCTATGATATGTTTTGATTCCTTTGCTATGATCCCTTTGCTACGATCCTTTGATATGATTACTTTTGATATGAGCTTTGATATGATCTCAATTATATGATCCTTTGTTATGATTCAGATGATATATGCCATTGCTATGATTCCCTTTGATATGATGATATGATGTGCTATGTTCTGTTTTGTCGCCCGAGCTAACTAGCCATGGAGGTACCATGGCCATGTCATTGAGGCACCGATGGCATGACACTTTCTGTGGAGGTGTGATTGATCCACGGCGTCCCCATTTGTTATGATATGATATGATATGAGATCTCTTGGCCATTTTGATATATGTGTATACTTGTCTAGTACATGGTACATATATGATTTGTTTTGTGGGGGGCGTATGGATGCATCCTAGGTTTATATGATATGTGATATGATTTGTTTGGTGACTGGCTGTATGTGCCCTATACCCTACTCACTATTTGGTACTTAGAGGCCTCCCCTCTCCGTACACTTTGGATATGATATGTTTATGTGATTATGTAGTCTATTCGAGTGGCTCGTTTAGACAGGCTTGTGGCTATCTGTTAGGTATCTTTAGTCCGTTCGAGTGGCTCATTTGGACGCGTTCGTTGCTGTTTTCTTATTTGACTCTTAGTGCTATTCTGACTCATGATATTTATGCATTTGATCCATTTGATTTGTATTTCTCAATTTCATTTGACTTATGATATTTGTTCAGATGATCTTGATCTCTCATTCTTTTGACAGATGATATTCGTCTCAGCAGGAGCTTATGTTTTCTTTTCCTATACTTATATATGATTTGATTATTCGTTTGTTATATATATATCTGTTCACTGGGCTTTTTAAGCTCAGCCGCATTTCTTTTCCTTCGGCAGGTTTTAGGTTGGAAGTTGGGTTTAAGTGAAGAGTGCATAGGAGCTCTTAGTGGACTACCCCGATGATAGATTCCCTTTGCATTTAGATTAGACCTTGGAGTTATCTTCCATTTAGATTTGATTCAGACTTGTATTCTAAAGTGATAGTCATTATTGTTTAGATTTATTATGTCCTTAGTTTCATTTTGAACCTTTGTAACCTTAATAATTATAAAAGTCTTCCGCTTGCGTTTGTTCTGTTGACACCATAATGTGGCATTTTGACCCTTGTCGGGTTGGGGTGTTACAATTATGGTATCAGAGCCAGGTTACGACTTGTAGTACATAAGTTATGGCCTGTGAAGATTTGGACCCGTAGGTTTGCACTGTAGGAGCTTATGGAAAAACCCTTAAAGTTTTGCCTTAGGTTTCCCTTGCAGAAAACTTTAGTATGACCGGTGAGGATTGGGTAGATTATGCGATAAGGCATTTGTTAGATATCTTTCTTCCGCATCACTCTGATTTATGCCTCTGATTTTAGCTAAGCCTTTATAAGATTATTCGTTCCAGAGATTTAAAAAATTTAGCAAGATACGCAACATAAGTTTAGAAAGCTTTGAGACTTTTGTAGTAATGCCTTACAAGTTTCACTTTCTGATGTGACATCATTCTTTCAAAATTCGATCTCCGATTCATTTATGATTCGTTTAGATACCTTTTCGTTCGTTCAGAGAATTCGTATATGTATGAATCCGATGTGTTCGACGCATCTTGTGGTTTCCCTTGCTTTCGCTAAGCATATTAAGGTTCCCTCTGCACTATTAGAATCTGCTATACTCATTTCTATTCCTATGAGAAATCTTGTAATTATCCGTCACGAGTATCAGAATTGTCCAGTACGTATTGAGGATATTTGAAGATAAGTTTAGTTATGCTAATCTGTTTCCTTTGGGAAAGTTTGATTCGATATTTTTCTGAATGTGGATTTGTTGACTGAGCATCGAGATGCTAACAACGGTCATATTAGATTTTTCATCTTTGGCGATTTGAGAAACTCAAATTCTGTACCATGGTTCCCAACCTGGTAAACAATTATGATCACCTTTGTTTTAAAAACTCGTACGTTAATCCGTCGCGGTTGTGAAGATACTTCGTTTGATGAAACTCGCCTCGAGAGTCATTCGGGTGTTTGAAATTTCACAATGTATTCCTTGATGAACTACCAAGATTTTCATCTGAATGTGAAGTTGTTTTGATCTGGTTGTGAGAGTTTCTTTAGTCACGACTCGAGGTAGAATGTGATTGTAATAAAGGCATGTGTATATAATGCAAGTATTATGACGCCTGGCCAACGTGATAATAGTTACATCATATAACTTGAACTTATTGGGATCATAGGATGTCTTAAGAAGTGCCTGAGAACCGTAAGTTGGTTGATTCAAAAAATCTATCCGTATAAGAGCAACGTTTTGCCAAATTCTGAAACTCCGTATCTTATGACATCAGTTGAAAGGAAAGAATTGAAGGACCAGCTTTTAGAAAGTGGTTTTATCTGTCTGAGTGTGTGTATGTGGTGTACTCCAGTTTTATTCGTAAGGAAGAATGATGATAGCATGAAGCTAAATCGTATTGTGGTTAGAATCGTTATTGTTACCTCGAATCAACGTTTTATCTTATCAATTCTGGATGTGAATTTTCTCAATGATTGAATTAAGATCTAATTATCTTCAGTTAAGTGCAAGATGTTCTTAGAATTGCCTTTCATATTCGAAATGATCTTTATGAGTATTAGTGATGCCAATTGTATTGGCTACTACTCCGACTACTCCTATAGACTTGATAAATCGTGTCTTTCATGAATATTTGGACAAATTGTCATAGTATGACATCTTGGTGTATTCAGAGAAGAAGGAGAAACACGAGGATTATTTTCGTAATTGCGTTGAAATTTCTACGTCAGAAGAAGCTCTAGGTAACATTCTTGAAGAGTAAATTTTGGTTGGGATGAAGAATGAGAGGAGAATCTTGAGAAGCTGAAAAGAGATTTGTTTCAACTAAAAGAAGGAGACTTAGTTATGGCCTTATGCAACACGGGAAGATTTTTGGTTATGCATCAATACAGTTGGAACCAAAGGAAGTGAACTATCCGACGCACGACTTGGGGAGGATTTGTGACAGGCATAAAGAAGCTCAGGAGCAAGACGGTGGAATATGATATGTGTTAGAAGACTTGAAGGAAGTGGTTTTTGATTGAAGCACACAGTTCTAACTGCTCTATTCATCTTAGTTGTACTAATATGTATAGAGACTTGAAGCAGAATTTTGATGGAATGGTATGAAGATGATTGTAACTACATTGGTGGCGAAGTGTTTAGCATGTCAACAGGTTAAGATTCAGCCTCAGCGTACCAGTGGTTTTTCTTAGTTTCGATGTTCTTAGGTGGAGGTGGGATTTAATCTTCATGGACTTTGTAACAGGATTTCCGCACACATTAGGAAGGACAACACAAATTGAGTTGTAGTGGATCATTTGACTAGTTCGGCTCACTTGGAAGATTGGCAGAGATTTCTTTCAGCCGAAGATTATTCAAGCTACATGGCGCACCTGCAGTGATCGTGTCAGAGATTCACGTTTCTACATCACATTCCTAGGAAGAGCTACTGAAGGCTTGAGGGACCAGACTCGAGTTAGTAATGCTTTGCACCTCCAAACCGATGGATAAGCAGAACAACTATTCGAACTTGGAAGATGTGTTGAGCAGGAAACTTGACAAGTGTTAGTTTTGGTTGTGGTTTCTCACTATGATTAGAAAGCTCGCAAATAACAAGGTTTTTCATTTCAGAGTTTTGTAGGAACAGAGATTAAGGACACCTTTTAGTTAAATTAGGTCGGGGAGCTATTTATTAAAGGTCCAAATTTGATTACAGTAATTAATGGATTAGCTACCATTTTAGAAGAGAAATTTTGAAACTTTCGACCGGGTAGTTGTATGTTCCGTATGACGTTTCCATACAGAAGAGTTAGACGTTTGGCATATAAGGAAGAATTAGCTCGTGATACGTAGACCTTAGATTCGTTCTTATCCGTATGATTATCCTACCAATTCCATTAGGCTTCTGATACGTTTTGACATTCTGATATGTGCTTAGTTGATTGTCGGTACGAATATGTTACCCACATCTTTATGAAACTCTTGATACGTTTGATGATTCAGTATGTGCTTCTCTGATTATTAGCAAGTTCCTTAGTCCGTTTAGAATCTGAATAGAGTTGATGAAGTTTTATCGTTTAAGCACTTCCTCTATATTTTGCCTCATGTGCCTATAGGTTTCATGTATCTCTTTGTGAGATTACAACTGTCATCTGTTACGTATTTGTTTTGTATTCGTTGGATCAAATTTGTTATGATTTGTGTTTTGTGGAGAGCCTGGGGCTATCCTAGTTGTCGGGATCGAGTCATGAGAACTAAAACTATTCCGTTTGTGAAGATGCTTTTGGAAGAACCTCTCCGAGCATGAGGCTAGTTGTTGTCATTTCTTTTCGTGATTGATACGTCTTAGTCTAACTTTTGCGACTTCAAATTTCGAGGACGAAATTTTTCTTTTTAGAGGGGAAGAGTTGTAAAACCCTAAAATCCGTAATCACATTTTATTTGATAATTTGAATATAACCTAAGTTTGATATTATGTCATTTACATTTTAAAACTATACGTTATATACTTGGATTAATATAAATCCTAATCTATACATTATAACTTAAATACGAAATAAACCTATATAACCTAAGATAAAAATAAAATTAAGTTCACCTCCTAAATTCTAGCCACCCCACGTTTTCTTGTACCTCTCTTGAAACCGAAAATTATGTGCCTTCCCTCTATATCACACGTCTAAACATAAAGTGATAAGAACAAATGAGATTGACAAAATATTTTGCTAAAAATAAAGATTTGGTCTTCCTGATTTTTTTAGCCCAAAACCTACGGCTTCCCCCACTTAAAACCGACATTTGCCTCATTCCTCTCATTCACATTATACGACCCATATTTGCTTCTCCTAAACCGAACCCTAAATCTGTCAAAGTCCCATCGTTTAACTCTCTTGAAATCAAGAACGAAGGAGGTTTTGAAGTTGTGGTGATCATGAAATTCTCGGTGTGTTGTGTTTGTTATACGTGGGTCTTTACTTGCGTTTCTTGGCCTCGTTAAAATCTGCCAACAAGGTATTCCATCTTGTTTGTTTTCCATCTTTTCGACACCAAATATATGTATATAAGCTGATATAAAACATGTCGCATGAACTGATATAACCATACTATGAGTCTTGTGTTAGCCTCGTTAAAACTGAATACGTATAACACTTTTATACGCCTCATAATTTCTTGAATATGTGTTTCGTGTGGGTGTCGACTTAGGCTCTGTTTGTCCTTGTAAATCTGTTGTTATACGCGCATTAGACCTGATCTTGTAAACCTTTATATACTCCTTATACGCGACCTAAAAAAAACATGGAAACAATCTTAGTAATTAAAGTATGGCGCATATATTTCAATTTCATGTTAAGGGTCTGTCATGTGTGATTTCTGGTGACTGCTTTAGGCTCGTGTTGGTGTGAGTTTATGTGATCATATGTGCTTGATATGTTTTGTGTACGAATGTCATGTGTATGCATGCATGCCTTATGTGATTAAAATACAAAGATTGTGTAAATAAACTGATATAAAAGCAAAGAATGAAATGGTTGTGCATGTTTTGTCGCGTAAAAAGGGTGAGTTTAAGTAACTATTTCTTATGTGAGGTCTTGGCTGTTGATCCGTGCTAAAACGTATATATAAATATTATGCAGACGATACACGTGAATAAATACAAATCACCCCTTTAGGAAAAGGATACTTGCAAAAACTCACGTTTGTGTGTGTGATACCAGGTAAGTGATTACCCGGGTCGTTTCCCAACGAGGAGTGAATGGACGATTGTGTAAGGTTCGGAATTAAAGTGACTGATGATATGGAATTTTTGATTTTTTATATTCTAATTAAATAATGAGAAACAAATTCTCAAAATAAAATTAAGATTAACAAATTATATTAAAAATGCGTTACGGGAATTATAAAAACGCGATTTAAAAAGTGAAATCTATAAAATTAAACCCTACAAGTGCTAAATTATTTTTCTTATATCCTAAATAATAAAAGAAAATTTTAGAAAAAAGATTTATATTTTTCTAACTTTTATATTTTTTATTATGAATTAAAAACTAAATTACTCTAATTAAATGATTAAAAATACTAAACCTAATTAGAAAAATCTGAAACTTTTTTCTAAAAATACTTTATGTTAAAACAGTTCTAGGAAAAATAAAGACAAGGACCCAACTTATTCTAATAAGCTGTAAATAAGCTAATTAATTCGGATAAGCTCAAAATGAAAAAGGGTTTAAATAATAATGGGTGTAGGGATTAACCAGAATAAGACCCTAGGGCAGTTGGTTAAGTGTGTTGTGTGTTTATCTGAGAGACCAGGGTTTGAGTCCCACCAATGGCCTTTTTGCTTTTATTTTCTTTTTGTGATTTTTATTGTTGAAACAGATTAAGTATAAGTTAATAAGCAAATTTGATAACTACAACTTTTTATGAAAATCACTGCTAAGCTCAGAAATCAGCTATGATTGCTGATCAGTGGGCAAAAATGGAAATAAGCCCAAGGATTGGCCAAATTACTGATAAGCTATGCAATAGGCTAAAAGCAAAGATGAAATAAGCAAAACAACAAATAATAAGCTAAGATGAACACTGATTAAGCACTAGAAATCAAGAACAAGCACTGATTAATCACAAATTAAGCACAAAGGTTGTTGTTTGCACAGGGCACTTTTTTTGATTTCTAGGAAATTTCAAGCTTATATTTAAGCACTTAAATGATTACTAATCTCCAAAAAGGCTGATGATTCTTAAACTTCACCTACTGAGGATTACTTAAAACCAAAAATCAGGACAAGAGAAGCTTATCTGTGGCTTAAAAATAAGCTAGAAAATTGGCTCAATTAACCAAATCCAACACTGATGACTCAGTGTTGAGTTTGTTTGATCAGGCAATTTTGAGCTTGATTCAAAGCTTGAATAAGGTAAACTAATGACTGAATTTGAGAATTAAGCAAAAGTAGACTAGCAAACTACTGGAAACCAAAATCTTAAGCTAAGATTAACACTAATAAGCACTTTAAATGGAACAAGAAAATGTTGTGCAGACCTGCATTAAGGTCAGAGATGTGCAGAGTGGCATAAACCACAAGAACCCTTAACCAACTTTTGCAATTACACTGAAATGGTTCAAAGGACCTCAGAAATACCAATGATAAAGGTCAAATGAGCTTGTGGCTTATATTGGCTTATTTGGACAGTTGAGGCTTTAGGATTACCACAGTTGGCTCAAAACCACTTAATCTAGCAATTTGGCTTTAAAGAACTTAGAGACAACTAATTCTGAACAAGTTAAGTAGGATTAAAGTTGATGAAATGGTAAATGCACAGTACAAGGCAAATATGCCCCAAATTAAGCTTAAACCAAACACTCCTTTATGTTGAGCTGATTTGGATTTTCAAAGGACACAGGCTTTATTAAGCTGAGATTTGAAATCTAAAATAACAACTGAGTGTGACAAGCACTAAATAGTAATCTTGAAATGAAAACAAGCAGTCTAATAAGCTATTCTATATATAAGCTAATTTTGGCTTTTTGTAGGTTTTTTAAGAAAATGAAACAAAAGTTATTAAACACTGATGATATTGATGAAATAACACTACAAACTATTAATAAACATAAAACAACAATAATAAGCTAATATTAAGCTATTGTACAGTAAATACACAAAACTTGAAAAATAAGCTTACAACTGAATGGATTATAGAACAAAGGACTAAGGATCAGAAACACCTAGCTTGTCAAATACAAGCTAGAAAACCACTTTCCACCTTCCAAAGTAGCTTATCTCTTCTGAACAGCTTATTGTGAGCTTATGTTGACTTTGTTTACTTTCTTCATCATTTGAAATTTGAACAACTTATTTCTAATATAAGCTTACACAAAGCTATGAAAAGCTTTCATAAGCTTATAGGAAGGGTATTGATGTTTGTGGTGATTCTTAACAGATATTTTAACTTAATTCGAATTACAGGTAACTTGAATTTTTATTATAACTGAAATTGAGTACAAGATTGCTTGAAATTAGAACACTTTGACTGAATATTACTTGAATTAACAACTGATAACTTAAAATTACAAATTACAAAGACTGAATAATAAAGACGATTATTTAAAATTAACTACCTGCCTTTCTAGGCTTACAAAGAGTTCTATATATGCTAAAATAAAGTGGGATGTGTCTCTTATCTTCCTCTGATCATCTCTGCACCTTTGGATTGGATTCTCATGATCTCAGCCATTGAAATAGATTTTGGCACCAAAAAGGAGATAGCGGAAAAATCCACTATCTCTGATAATCTTGAAAATTGGGGAAGAAGCATTAATTGCTTTTGGTTTGTTAGGTGGAGTAAGATAGGAGAAAGGGTGAGGTGTGGTGGTATTGCAGGGATAAGAGGTGAGGTGGGGGGTAGTTTCTGGTTTGGCGGTAAATGGTTTTGAGGGAGAAGGTTTGACCGAAGTCAAACCTTTTGGCTAACTAAAAAGGTCGGGTTGGGTATTTGGGATTGGGATTGGGCTTGGGTTTAGTTAAGTTTGTGGGCTGGGTTTATAATAAGTGTGGGTTGGGTAGGTTGTTTTAGCTGGGCTGGGTTTAGTAAATTAGGATTAGTAATGGATTTTAGGTTAAACCTTGGGGACCATTGTTGTACAATGCTGAAAATCCAAGGACTAGAACTGCCAAAAATCAAAACTATTTCCAGTGACCATTTGTGTCAAATTGGGATTTTGGGGGTTAACTTTGACTCTGTCTTTGACTTTCGTCTTCACTTGATCAAATGCACAATTATTGCCGAGTCAATCCAAAAATGTTCGTTTTCGTCCCGTTTTCAATCCTTTCGCATATGAAACAGATAAAACCACAATTCAATGATATTTTCTGTATTTTGAAGCATTTCTGAGTGTTTTTAAATGTTTTTGCAGTTCAGATGGGACAAAAATGATGAGTATTTACACACTCATCAATCCCCCACACTAAACTATTGCTAGTCCCTAGCAATCCTTTTTGAAAATTTAATGGATTTTATGTCTCTTTACCAGATAGCCATTACTTCTGGAGTAGCCAATGTTTTAGTATGATACTATGATACATTGATAACCAAATGGTTTTTAGCAAATCATCAGCTGTCAACGGATTTGATTTGTCTTTACCAAAAGCCGTTTGCTTTTGGACTAGCCAACTCTTTGATAGAATACAATTATCATCTTGGTGAGCTGATTACCAATTGTGGTTTTTTTCTACTGCCTTAACCACAAGCCATAACCTTGTGGGCTAGCCAACTCTTCACTATCAAAGATATGGTGAGTTGAATACCATACAATTTTTGGCAAATTGTCAGCCATAAACAGATTTGAGATATCTTTACCTAGAGCCGTTTGCTCTCGGATTAGCCAGTCCTTATGTGGGTTAGACATGGTTGACTGATAACCATTTGTTGTGTTAGTGCAAAGCACTTCCACCAAATGAAAAAAAATTAAAAATTTTGGCCAAAACGGGGGTATTAGGGCACTAGAAAGTACTCATGTGATCAAACTTGCCAGAATTTCTCCCCCCCCCCCCACACTTAGAATTGAATATTGCCCTCAATATTTAAAGCACCAGCTATTATGCCGACACTTAGAACGTAAAAAGGTAATACTACTAGCCAAGAGTGGAAAAACAACAATTTTTTTTTTTTTGACTTATATATACAACAGCAGGGGCAACTCCCCCACACTTAGGTGTTAGAAAAGAGAAAGAAGACAGAAATATGGGTGAAAACCCATATGGTGTGCTAATATTTTTTGTTCACCGAGTCATTAGCTTGACTCGACCCCGCATTCATTGGTTCATGGGGAAAGTTTGGAGATCCGGGACAACCATGGGTGGTATGTCCTCTCCAAAGTAGTGTTTCAAACGATGACCATTCACTATGAAATTTGGACCGTCATTTTGAGATAACTCAATGGTACCATATGGATAAACCTTTATAATAGTGAATGGACCAGACCAACGGGATTTGAGTTTGCCTGAGAAGATCTTTAATCTTGAATTGAAAAGAAGGACTCGATCACCAACGTTAAAAATGCGGTTCTTTATTTTTGAGTAATGAATCTTCTTTGTCTTTTCTTTGTAGATCAAAGAGTTCTCGTAGGCCTGATCACGCAGTTCATTTAATTCATTCATTTGAACTTTACGGTGATCACCCGCAGTTTGGATGTCAAAGTTAACATGTTTCAAGGCCCAGTAGGCTTTGTGCTCAAGCTCGATCGGCAGATGGCACGCCTTTTCGTACACGAGCTTGTAAGGCGTACACCCGATGGGTGTTTTGTAAGCTGTACGGAAGGCCTATAGTGCATCATCTAATTTATCCGACCAGGATGCACGATTTTCTCCTACAGTACGTTCCAAGATTCTTTTAATACCCCGATTTGAAACTTCCACTTGTCCACTTGTTTGTGGGTGATACGCGGTAGAAAGACGGTGAGTAATACCGTATTTAAGCATGACTTTTGCAAATTGTTCATTGCAAAAGTGCGTACCGCGATCACTAATGATAGCACGGGGAGTTCCAAACCGAGAAAAGAGTGATTTCAAAAATTTACACACTACTCGGGCGTCGTTGGTGGGGAGAGCTTTCGCTTCGACCCATTTAGACAAATAATCGACAGCCACGAGTATATACTTGTTCCCTCGTGAAGACGGGAACGGCCATAAAGTCAATGCCCCAAACGTCAAAGATTTCACAAACTTGAACGACGTTTTGTGGCATTTCATCTCTTTGAGAGATCTTCCCGTGACGTTGACAAGAGTCACAAGATTTGACTAAGTCATGGGCATCACGGTAGATTGTAGGCCAATAGAAACCGGAATCAAACACCTTCTTGGCGGTGTAATTGGCACCATGATGTCCCCCTGTGGGTCCATTGTGGCAAGCCTTAAGAATATCAACGGCTTCTTGGCCGTGAACACACCGCCGGATGACTTGATCCGCACATACTTTAAACAAGTAGGGGTCGTCCCAAAAGTAATGCTTCACATCTTTGAAGAATTTGTTCTTTTGTTGGGTCGACATCCCTTTCACTATGAAGTTACCCGCATGGTAATTTGCGAAGTCAGCAAACCATGGGGTAGTAGAATCTCCACGAAAAGCAACCGCATTGAGTGTCTCGAGAGGAAATGTTTCATTTATTTCCTTTTTCTCGAAAACATCTTGGTGTGGGTTCTCTAATCGGGATAGATGATCAACAGCTAGGTTCTCAGCTCTTTTTTATCACGTATAATGATATCAAATTCTTGCAGGAGGAGAACCCAACGGAGCAATCTCGGCTTTGCATCTTGTTTTGCAAAGAGATATTTGAGAGCCGAGTGATCCGTATACTACTACACATTTCGTCAAGATCAAATATGGCCGAAACTTCTCAAAGGCATACACCACAACTAATAATTCTTTTTCTGTAGTGGTGTAATGAGTTTGAGCTTCAGTCATGGTTTTACTTGCGTAGTGGATAGGCTGAAAGTGTTTGGCTTTTCGTTGCCCCAGGACTGCACCGATAGCAAAATCACTTGCATCGCACATGAGCTCAAAGGGTATTTCCCAGTCGGGGGCAACCAGAATTGGTGCTTCAGTATGCTTTTTCTTTAATGTTTCAAAAGCTTCGATGCACTCGGGTGAGAAGATAAAAGGAGCATCCTTCTCAAGAGATGAGTCATAGGCCAGGCGATTTTAGAAAAATCTTGTATGAATCTACGATAGAAACCGGCATGACCCAGAAAACTCCTAATACCTTTGACGGTAGTGGGATGAGGTAATTTAGCAATGACATCAACTTTAGCTCTGTCAACCTCAATCCCGTTCTTTGATATCTTATGGCCGAGGACAATGCCCTCTTTGACCATAAAATGACTCTTCTCCCAATTTAGACAAAGATTGGTGTCTTCACACCGTTTCAGCATGTTTTCTAAATGGGAGAGACATGTTTTGAATGAATCCCCAATGACTGAGAAGTCATCCATAAAGACCTCCATAGTTTTCCCGATCATGTCAGAGAATATGGACATCATGCACCTTTGGAATGTGCCTGGAGCATTACATAAGCCAAAAGGCATACGTTTATAAGCAAAGGTTCCATAGGGGCATGTGAAGGTGGTCTTTTCTTGATCTTGTGGATCAATGGGAATTTGAAAGTAACCCGAGAAACCATCAAGGAAACAATAGTACTCGTTCCCTGCTAATCTCTCAAGCATTTGGTCCATAAAGGGTAGAGGAAAGTGGTCTTTTCGGGTGGCATCATTTAACTTACGATAGTCAATGCACACACGCCATCCCGTAACCAATCGAGTTGGGATCAACTCATTCTCATCATTTGTGACAACAGTTATGCCACCCTTTTTTGGAACACAGTGAATGGGACTAACCCAAGGACTATCAGAGATGGGATAAATCAATCCTGCATCAAGAAGTTTGAGAACCTCTTGTTTGATAACATCGTGGATTTTAGGATTCACCCTTCTTTGATGTTGGACTGCTGGTTTAAAGTCATCCTCCATTAAAATCTTGTGAGTACAAAATTCAGGGTTGATACCCTTTATGTAGGAGAGTTTCCAAGCAATGGCTTGCTTGTGTGACTTCAAGACCTTTATTAGAGCAGTCTTTTCCTCATCACTTAAATCTTTAGCAATAATAACGGGTAATTTATCATCACCCTCTAAAAATGCGTACTCAAGATGAGGTGGTAAGTCTTTGAGTTCGACCTCAGGAAATTCATCGGTTTTCTCAACTGATTTGATTTCCTCATTATGAAGTTCAACGGGAGGGAGTGGAGGAGAATTGTCCTGATTCAACAATTTCTCAAGAAGAAGAATATCTCCCTCTAGATCAATCTCAGCGTTATCAATTCCTTCTAGAAATGAATCACACTTGAGAAAAGCCTCGATCTCTTCCAAAATGAAATCACTTCCCTCAAACGGAGTGAGAGAAGGGGAAGAGTCGGAAATGATAGGCAGAGAAGATGTGGTGGGGTCCCCACTCACAGAATTATGAGAATAACCAAGAAACTCTTGAGAGTACTCCTCTGAAGCAACATCAATGACATCGATTCGGTTAACCGATTCAGAATCATAATTTGAGGAGTACCTCGAAGTTTGATCGAGGTTAAAGGTAACAGCTTCATCACCCACACGTAATGTGATTTCATGCTCAAATACATTAATGAGAGCATGGCTCGTTCTTAGGAATCCTCTTCCAAGAATGAGAGGAACCCTAGGATCAGCATCGAAATCAACAACCACAAAGTCAGCTGGAAAATGGAACTTTCCTACTTTCACAAATACGTCCTCGGCAATGCCACGTGGACGAGATATTGAACGATCTGCAAGCTCAAGAGTCATGCATGTAGGAGTAAGAGCCGGAAGAGAAAGTTTCTTCCATACTGAATGAGGCATCAGGTTGATGCTTGCACCAAGATCGGCCAAGGCATAGCATTCAACCATTCCCGGAAATACACAAGGTATTAGAAACTTTCCAGGATCTCCAAGCTTCTCGGGAAGCTTTTTCAAGATAACTGCTGAGCAGTTCTCATTTAACGGAGTTTTTGCCATTTCAAACAGTTTTTCCTTGTTGCTTAACAAGTGTTTGATTGTGGATGCAAACTTGGGCATTAGAATGATAGCATCCGCAAAGCTTATGTCAAAATGTAATTCTTGAAAGATTTGAAAGAATTTATCCATTTGTTGACTAGCCTTTTCGCGGAGCTTTTGCTCATTTAAACGTGATGGGTAGGGAATAGAAGGTTTGGATTTAGGGTTTTCAACCGGGGTTTCAGGAGGTTCAAAGACAACTCCTGGTTTGGGTTTGGTTTTTGGGACAACTTGAGGTTGGACGTTGTCGGTACCTCCGTTATTAGTAGGAAGTACCTTGTCCTTAGTCACCTCAGGTTCGCTATCCACTACCTTGGGAGGAGAAGAAGAAGAAGTGGTAGTAGGAATAGTGGGTCCATCATATGAAGTACCACTTCGGGTTGTGATCGCCTTAACATCGCCCTTCGGGTTAGCGATCGTGTTGCTCGGAAGTTTTCCTGAGCCCGAAGGTTGATCATTTAAAGACTTTTTAATCTCAGAGATCTGGCTGACCAACAACCTGTTTGTGTCCTCTTGAGCTTTCATGAATTGCCTCAATAACTCATCAGATGATGGTTGTGGGGCTGGGAGAATGGCTTGAGGTTGGTTAGGGAAATTTTGGATTCGGTTATTTTGATTATAACCTTGATGTTGAAAATTCCCTTGATTTGGATTACCATTTCCCTGAAAATGATTTCCCTGGTTGAAATTGTTTCGGTTAAAGTTTCCTTGGTGTTGGAAACCTTGATTTTGTCCAGAATTGAAATTCCCTTGGTTTTGATAACCTTGGTTCATTCGAGGTTGGTTTTGGTTTCGGTTTTGCAAATTCTGGTTCTGATTGAAACCGGGTGGTCCTTGGTAGCTGTTAGCTCGGTAACTTGGTTCTATTTGAGGACGGTATTGATTACCTCCCTGATTTGAAGTACCGGCTATAGCATTAGCTTCAAAAGGACTACCATCGGTGGCAGTACAGTTGTAGTATGCATGAGGGCCACCACAAGTAACACAGACTTCCACTTTCTTCACTTCAGCATGTGAAGGATTTTGTGTGAAAGTGACTTTCTTTTGGTTTGAGAGAACCAAAGCTTGAATAGCTTCCGTGAGTTTGTCAATCTTAGCATCGGTGCTAGAAGTACTCACAGGAGATGAAGTAGAAGGACCAGCACTAGCCTGAGAATGATATGGCTTTGTTCGTGCAGTACGGACCTTAGACTTATTTTCAATAATCGCTAAAGCTTCTTTGGTGGTTTTGCTCAAAAAGTTACCTCCAGCGGAGGCATTGAGAGAATCTTGGTCAGATTGGCTCACACCATTATAGAAAGTGTTGATTTGCATCAACTCGGTGAAACCATGATGAGGACATTTACGAAGCAATTCTTTGAACCGATCCCACGCGTCACTAAACGATTCATCAAATCTTTGTATGAATTTGATGATTTCATTTTTAAGACTTGTCGTTCTAGACGGGGGGAAAAATTCGTTTACAAACTTTGTAACTAAATCCTCCCATGTCTCAATTGAACGAGGGGGTTGTTTTTCAAGCCATATCCGGGCTTGTCCCTCGAGAGAAAATGGGAATAGAAGAAGCTTGATTGCTTCAGAAGGGACAATCTTGTATTTGATTGTAGATGTAATCTTGTTAAACCATCGAATGTGAGCATGAGGATCATCCCTCTCAAAACCATAGAATTGACTGGAGGTTACAAGATTCAGTAACCAGGTTTTGAGCTCAAAACTATCAGCCACGATGGCTGGAACAAAAATGGCATCTCCATAACCCTCGATGGGTGCTTGGAGAAGCTCATTCATTGGCAAATCTGCCATGATGACAGGGTTTTTGGGGTCAATACGTCCCTCAGATACGACTGATGGGGCAGAACGTCTACGACGTCTTCGAGGTATGTTTACAAGCTCACGAAAAGGGCTTGATGACCTAGAAGAACGAGTGCGCATGCACTAAATATTTCAATTAAATCAAGATCGAAGCAAAACACAAGGAACTTTTGCGACTTCAAATTTCGAGGACGAAATTTTTCTTTTTAGAGGGGAAGAGTTGTAAAACCCTAAAATCCGTAATCACATTTTATTTGATAATTTGAATATAACCTAAGTTTGATATTATGTCATTTACATTTTAAAACTATACGTTATATACTTGGATTAATATAAATACTAATCTATACATTATAACTTAAATACGAAATAAACCTATATAACCTAAGATAAAAATAAAATTCGGTTCACCTCCTAAATTCTAGCCACCCCACGTTTTCTTGTACCTCTCTTGAAACCGAAAATTCTGTGCCTTCCCTCTATATCACACGTCTAAACATAAAGTGATAAGAACAAATGAGATTGACAAAATATTTTGCTAAAAATAAAGATTTGGTCTTCCTGATTTTTTTAGCCCAAAACCTACGGCTTCCCCCACTTAAAACCGACATTTGCCTCATTCCTCTCATTCACATTATACGACCCATATTTGCTTCTCCTAAACCGAACCCTAAATTTGTCAAAGTCCCATCGTTTAACACTCTTGAAATCAAGAACGAAGGAGGTTTTGAAGTTGTGGTGATCATGAAATTATCGGGGGTAAAAACCATACAATACCCACGTATTTTCCAAAATGGTCCATCTAGAACCATTTACTTTTTTATTACACTACTTCACCAATAACCTTACTTTTGTTTTACGACTTCACAAACATGGTAAATTATCCACTATATTTTTTATATATAATATCCACGTATATAATTTATATTCCAGCTTAGTTTTCCACTATCAACATAACTGATTGAATACACCCTACAAAACACAAACTCGTCACACATTTCAAGGCATTAAATATTACCACTAGGAAGCTGCAATATACTACCATAAACAACTGCTGTTTCATATTTCAAAGTGGTCAAACCCATAAAGTCACAAAAGAGACCACAAAATAAGGTTCCACATGATTTTGTCTACCAATACAGTCCAAAAGAAACCCATGAAACATGCAAGTTAAAGTACCTAAGTGGCTAAGTGTTCATTACAGACCATGAAATTAACTAATAACTAAGGAGAAACATCAAAAGCCTTGTCTGGTGTAGATCCAGTTCCCACATCATCAAATGGAAAGGGTTTGCTCATCTGTTGCTTGGCAATTCTTTCTGATCTACCACGGTTCTTGAAATAAATCCTTTCTCCATTCACAAATGCTGCTTCCATCCACTTTTTCATGTTGCTTCTCTTTTTTGGTGTTTCTATAGCTTCTTGAGTATGATCAGCATCTGTTGTGTCATCTGCAACTTTTTTACCTATGTCTGCTGCTGCATCATCAACTCCCACAGCTCCATCTACTGCATCATCAATTGAAGGTATTCACACATTTCCATGTATGCTAGATTGTTGAGTAGGTTGGGAAGGGTTGTTTTGAATGATTGTTTGTTGAGTAGCTTCCCACTCACCTTGTTCTTTGTATCTCTGGGCCACTTCTTCATCTATTCTTGCTTGTTCTTCCATGACTTCCCTAAAGGCTTCTTCATCCAATTGCAATTGGTATTCCTGTGAAGCAGATACAAATGTCATTAGTTAACAATCATGTTCAGTAGTAAATTTTTTAAAGGGTAAATGTAATTAAATACCTCTTCAACTGTTAAGAATCCACTTTCACCAATCCTGCTACTTTCACCTTGTCTGCTACTTCCACCACCTTGTCTGCTACTTCCACCACCCCTTCTACTTGTTCCACCACCTCTGGCATTACTTCCAGCACCTGTGGCATTACTTCCACCACCTCTCCCCCCACCCCTGCTTCTTGTTCCTCCACCTCTAGATGCACATTGTGTAACAGTAGGCTCTTTTTTCCTACCAGGTTGTTTTTTCTCAGTTGTAGGTTTTGGTTGTGGGTCATTCTTACATGTTTTCTTATTGTGACCCTGTTGCCAACAATTTGTGCAAGTCATTTTCCTTCCCACCCTACTAACTTGTGTACTATTATTCTCACCTGCTGCTTTGATTCTAGCCTTTTGTGGCCTACCTGGCATCTTTCTGATTAAAGGTGGTAATGGTGGAATTTCCCGACTCCTTTTCCATTGGTTTGACCCAAATATAGGTTTAATTTCAAACTGATAAGCATTAAACCAACACTCCTGACTATACCAATGACTAACACCTACATCTATCTCAGTGTTCATATGCATGTAGGCTGCTACAGCATGTACACAAGGGACACCACTTAGTTCCCACATTCTACAAGAACATACCTTGTGAAGTAGATTCACTCCATAGCTTTCATCTCCTTTTCTTACTTCTAGCAGTTGGAAACCACTAGCATACACAAACCAATGTCTGCAATAGTATAAAACATCACAAGAATTAATAAAACTAGGTAAAAGTGAAAAAAATAAAATAAATGCTCAAGACTCATAGTGTACCTTTGTTCATCCCTTAGTATCTCTAGTCTCTTCCTTACACTTGGTGTGATTGTGTCTTCCAATCTAAACGCAATCTTGTTCATGGCTTGTAATCTTTGCATTATGTATAACCTTATCTCTTCCAACATAGTAATGATTGGTTGATGTCTTGGACCCAAGATTGCTCTGTTAAAACTTTCTGATATCCCATTCTCAAAAGCTGCACATCTCCTATCCATCTCAAAGAATGCTCTTGACCATGAGTTGGGGTTTCTTTGAACTAGATAATCATAAGCTGATTGATCAAGCTGTCTGATCTGTTCCATGATTGACTCAAACTGTTGTTGCAGTGTAGAAGATGCTGCAGCCCAAAATAATCTTTGGAATTGAAGACCACTGAATTTCTTTTTGAAATTGGCATACACATGCCTTGTACATTTTCTATGCTCAGCCCTTGGTAACCAGTCATGCACAGCATCCAATAACCCCTGATTCAAAAGTCATAAAGATAAATATTAAATATAGGTTTTAACAATTAAAGTGTCTCATATTAAACAAAGATTATATAAATTTTACCTTATGAGAATCTGATATGATTGTGATGCCAGTTCCATTATTCAAAGATAGATCATCATGTAATAGTGATAGGAACCAACCCCAATTCTCATGATTTTCAACCCTTAATACAGCCCATGCAATGGGATACATTTGGTTATTTGCATCCCTTCCCATGGCTGTTAGCAATTCTCCCCTGCATTTATGCTTTAAAAAACAACCATCTAGTCCTATCACCTTCCTACACCCTGCTAGCTACCCATCTTTTACTCCCTTAAAACAGATGTACATTCTTTTGAAATATGTGGACCCATCAGATGACTCAAACACATCCAACACACACGTAGACCCAGGGTTTGAATCTAATATAGCTTGCCTGTACTCATAAAGTTTGCCATTGTGCTCTATTAGCCCACCCTCATGATCAAATAGGGCTCTCTGTTTTGCTCTCCTACACTGTCCTAAACTAACATCTACCTTGAATTTTTGTGTTATGTCATCTTTTATCTTTCTATATGGCATGAATGGATCCTGAATGATTTCTCTAGCATATTGTGCAGCAATCCACTTAAAAGAAACAAGAGTGCCTAAGTTACAATTCCTACAACATTTATGGGTTGGAATGAGGGACTTAATTTAGAAAGAACCCTCATTGGTCATCCATGAAGCCCACAGTCTAAATGGAGAAGCAACTTTCTTAGAAACTAGACAAGCAACTTTCTTAGAAACTACCTTTTTCTTAGTACCTTTTTTACCCTGTTTCCCCTTACTCAAAGAAGTCTTTACTCTACTTGGCATTACCCTATTTTTGTTACCTTTTTTACCAGCACATCTGCCCTCTTCAACATTTCTACCACAAAAAGCCAACAAACATCTCCAATCATTTTTCATAAACCAAAGCTGATAACCATTGGCTACACCATAGTTTGTCAATAGCATTTTCAACTGATAAGAGCTCTCAAACCTCATTCCTAGAATTGGTTCCATCTTATCCCAAGGGATGTTAGGGTTAAAGGCAGGATAAACTACTCCCTTTTTCACCTTATAAACAGGATCTATTTCATTATCATTAGGATCTACTTCAGGTGTTTCATGAATAACAAGCATTCTTTGTTTAGCAGAGGATCTAAAAACATTCCTAGAACTGCAATGGTCATTCAGGAATGGGTCTGGTGTAGTGATATTCTTAATGACAACAGATTCATCACCCTCAGCCTGAAAGTCCACATAATCTATCTCTTCACAATCATCACTAGAATAATTGTCATCACTAGAGTCTATAATGCTCTGCTCTTCAGCTTGTTCTAACTTACAAATTTCCATAATATCATAATCTAAGTGCTCCACATACATATCAATCATATTTCCATTCTCATAACCAACAGTCAACATGTCTACAATATCTTGGTCACACTTAATTTCCCTTAATCCTAAAGTCAAGTTAGCACCAGTCTTACAATAATACAACCTCTGAAAGTCACCATGTGGAACTAACCTTTTCATGATTTCCAATAGATTATCATACGACATCTCATCGAAATTTGTATCGATGAGTTCTCTCATATCACCCTGAGCGTATCTCAAAGGGCTTGAAACGAAAATCCCATCATATCTTAGATAAACAGTGAAAACGCTCTTTTTTGCCTTCTTCTTCTTCGGTTCACCTGAGAGTTAGGGTTTTGAAGAAAAAAAATTAGGGTTTTTCAAAGATAGATCTAAAATGAACAATTAGTGATAAGTAAACAAAGATTATACCTTTAGGCATGACGATAATTGCTCAATTTTGTTTCATTAATCAAGATAGTACAAATTAGGGTTTGTGTTGGTGTGAGAATTTTGTGTGACGAGTTTGTGTTTTGTAGGAGTATTTAATGAGTTATGTTGATAGTGGAAAACCAAGCTGGAATATAAATTATATATGTGGATATTATATATAAAAAATATAGTGGATAATTTACCATGTTTGTGAAGTCGTAAAACAAAAGTAAGGTTATTGGTGAAGTAGTGTAATAAAAAAGTAAATTGTTCTAGACGGACCATTTTGGAAAGTACGTGGGTATTGTTTGGTTTTTACCCAATTCTCGGTGTGTTGTGTTTGTTATACGTGGGTCTTTACTTGCGTTTCTTGGCCTCGTTAAAATCTGCCAACAAGGTATTCCATCTTGTTTGTTTTCCATCTTTTCGACACCAAATATATGTATATAAGCTGATATAAAACATGTCGCATGAACTGATATAACCATACTATGAGTCTTGTGTTAGCCTCGTTAAAACTGAATACGTATAACACTTTTATACGCCTCATAATTTCTTGAATATGTGTTTCGTGTGGGTGTCGACTTAGGCTCTGTTTGTCCTTGTAAATCTGTTGTTATACGCGCATTAGACCTGATCTTGTAAACCTTTATATACTCCTTATACGCGACCTAAAAAAAACATGGAAACAATCTTAGTAATTAAAGTATGGCGCATATATGTTCAATTTCGTGGTTAAGGGTCTGGTCATGTGTGATTTCTGGTAACTGCTTAGGCTCGTGTTGGTGTGAGTTATGTGATCAGTATGTGCTTGATATGTTTGTGTGTACGAATGTCATGTGTATGCATGCATGCCTTATGTGAGTTAAAATACAAAAGATTGTGTAAATAAACTGATATAAAAGCAAAGAATGAAATGGGCTGTGCATGTTTTGTCGCGTAAAAAGGGGTGAGTTTAAGTACTATTTTCTTATGTGTGGTCTTGGCTATTGATCCGTGCTAAAACGTATCTATAAATATTATGCAGACGGATACGCGTGAATAAATACAAATCACCCCTTTAGGAAAAATGATACTTGCAAAAACTCACGTTTGTGTGTGTGATACCAGGTAAGTGATTACCCGGGTCGTTTCTCAACGATGAGTGAATGGACGATTGTGTAAGGTTCGGAATTAAAGTGACTGATGATATGGAATTTTTGATTTTTTTATATTCTAATTAAATAATGAGAAACAAATTCTCAAAATAAAATTAAGATTAACAAATTATATAAAAAATGCGTTACGGGAATTATAAAAACGCGATTTAAAAAGTGAAATCTATAAAATTAAACCCTACAAGTGCTAAATTATTTTTCTTATATCCTAAATAATAAAAGAAAATTTTAGAAAAAAGATTTATATTTTTCTAACTTTTATATTTTTTATTATGAATTAAAAACTAAATTACTCTAATTAAATGATTAAAAATACTAAACCTAATTAAAAAAATCTGAAACTTTTTCTAAAAATACTTTATGTTAAAACAGTTCTAGGAAAAATAAAGACAAGGACCCAGCTTATTCTAATAAGCTGTAAATAAGCTAATTAATTCGGATAAGCTCAAAATGAAAAAGGGTTTAAATAATAATGGGTGTAGGGATTAACCAGAACAAGACCCTAGGGCAGTTGGTTAAGTATGTGTGTGTGTTTATCTGAGAGACCAGGGTTCGAGTCCCACCAATGGCCTTTTTGCTTTTATTTTCTTTTTGTGATTTTTATTGTTGAAACAGATTAAGTACAAGTTAATAAGCAAATTTGATAACTACCACTTTTTATGAAAATCACTAATAAGCTCAGAAATCAGCTATGAATGCTGATCAGTGGGCAAAAATGGAAATAAGCCCAAGGATTGGCCAAATTACTGATAAGCTATGCAATAAGCTAAAAGCAAAGATGAAATAAGCAAAACAACAAATAATAAGCTAAGATGAACACTGATTAAGCACTAGAAATCAAGAACAAGCACTGATTAATCACAAATTAAGCACAAAGGTTGCTGTTTGCACAGGGCACTTTTTTTTATTTCTAGGAAATTTCAAGCTTATATTTAAGCACTTAAATGATTACTAATCTCCAAAAAGGTTGATGATTCTTAAACTTCACCTACTGAGGATTACTGAAAACCAAAAATCAGGACAAGAGAAGCTTATCTGTGGCTTAAAAATAAGCTAGAAAATTGGCTCAATTAACCAAATCCAACACTGATGACTCAGTGTTGAGTTTGTTTGATCAGGCAATTTTGAGCTTGATTCAAAGCTTGAATAAGGTAAACTAATGACTGAATTTGAGAATTAAGCAAAAGTAGACTAGCAAACTACTGGAAACCAAAATCTTAAGCTAAGATTAACACTAATAAGCACTTTAAATGGAACAAAAAAAATGTTGTGACCTGCAATAAGGTCTGTGATGTGCAGACTTGTGCAGAGTGGCATAAACCACAAGAACACTTAACCAACTTTTGCAATTACACTGAAATGGTTCAAAGGACCTCAGAAATACCAAAGATAAAGGTCAAATGAGCTTGTGGCTTATATTGGCTTATTTGGACAGTTGAGGCTTTAGGATTACCACAGTTGGCTCAAAACCACTTAATCTAGTAATTTGGCTTTAAAGAACTTAGAGACAACTAATTCTGAACAAGTTAAGTAGGATTAAAGTTGATGAAATGGTAAATGCACAGTACAAGGCAAATATGCCCAAAATTAAGCTTAAACCAAACACTCCTTTATGTTGAGCTGATTTGGATTTTCAAAGGACACAGGCTTTATTAAGCTGAGATTTGAAATCTAAAATAACAACTGAGTGTGACAAGCACTAAATAGTAATCATGAAATGAAAACAAGCAGTCTAATAAGCTATTCTATATATAAGCTAATTTTGGCTTTTTGTAGGTTTTTTAAGAAAATGAAACAAAAGTTATTAAACACTGATGATATTGATGAAATAACACTACAAACTATTAATAAACATAAAACAACAATAATAAGCTAATATTAAGCTATTGTACAGTAAATACACAAAACTTGAAAAATAAGCTTACAACTGAATGGATTATAGAACTAAGGACTAAGGATCAGAAACACCTAGCTTGTCAAATACAAGCTAGAAAACCACTTTCCACCTTCCAAAGTAGCTTATCTCTTCTGAACAGCTTATTGTGAGCTTATGTTGACTTTGTTGACTTTCTTCATCATTTGAAATTTGAACAGCTTATTTCTAATATAAGCTTACACAAAGCTATGAAAAGCTTTCATAAGCTTATAGGAAGGGTATTGATGTTTGTGGTGATTCTTAACAGATATTTTAACTTAATTCGAATTACAAGTAACTTGAATTTTTATTATAACTGAAATTGAGTACAAGATTGCTTGAAATTAGAACACTTTGACTGAATATTACTTGAATTAACAACTGATAACTTAAAATTACAAATTACAAAGACTGAATAATAAAGACGATTATTTAAAATTAACTACCTGCCTTTCTAGGCTTACAAAGAGTTCTATATATGCTAAAATAAAGTGGGATGTGTCTCTTATCTTCCTCTGATCATCTCTGCACCTTTGGATTGGATTCTCATGATCTCAGCCATTGAAATGGATTTTGGCGCCAAAAAGGAGATAGTGGAAAAATCCATTATCTCTGATAATCTTGAAAATTGGGGAAGAAGCATTAATTGCTTTTGGTTTGTTAGGTGGAGTAAGATAGGAGAAAGGGTGAGGTGTGGTGGTATTGCAGGGATAAGAGGTGAGGTGGGGGGTGGTTTCTGGTTTGGCGGTAAATGGTTTTGAGGGAGAAGGTTTGACCGAAGTCAAACCTTTTTGCTAACTAAAAAGGTCGGGTTGGGTATTTGGGATTGGGCTTGGGTTTAGTTAAGTTTGTGGGCTGGGTTTATAATAAGTGTAGGTTGGGTAGGTTGTTTTAGCTGGGCTGGGTTTAGTGAATTAGGATTAGTAATGGATTTTAGGTTAAACCTTAGGGACCATTGTTGTACAATGCTGAAAATCCAAGGACTAGAACTGCCAAAAATCAAAACTATTTCCAAAGACCATTTGTGTCAAATTGGGATTTTGGGGGTTGACTTTGACTCTGTCTTTGACTTTCGTCTTTACTTGATCAAATGCACAATTATTGCCGAGTCAATCCAAAAATGTTCGTTTTCGTCCCGTTTTCAATCCTTTCGCATATGAAACAGATAAAACCACAATTCAAGGTTATTTTCTGTATTTTGAAGCATTTCTGAGTGTTTTTAAATGTTTTTGCAGTTCAGATGGGACAAAAATGATGAGTATTTACACACTCATCAGCTGTTAAATATATAGGTATGTGCATGCGAGTTTTAGTGGGACGTAGGGATGTAAAAGTCCTGGGTACAAACTGTTTTGGGATGGGTCGAATGAGGTATAAAGGTTATGTGCAAATTTTTTAAAAGAGGGTGCGTTTAAGTGTAATCTTATGTGGTTACATTGAGGTTGCGTCTCATTATTTAATATTTTCATACGCATGCATGAGATTATGATAGTTAAGAATTCATGTTTATATTTTGGGTGTCTTGTTAGTTTTGTATAGAAAGAAATAAGAGTAAATTGATTGGGCCTTGTGATTGCATGTGTGTCTCTTTAAGCTTTATGTAGAGGGTGTGTCTCGACTAGACCTGATGGGGTGTATTTTGGTTTTGTTTGGAAGTCGACTAGGGTAGTTGTGTGTATAACGAAGAGTGTGTTGATATGGGTATGTGTATGTTCGAACGTGTGAGTAAACATATTTGAGTGTAATTAATTCAGTTTAAACGAGTCGGGTTACATCTAAGTAAATAATAAAATTGACTCAATCTTAAATTGGTCGTTATGAAATTAAGTTACACATTTAACCTTAAACTTTACTAAATTGGCATAATAAACCCTAAGCTATGAAATTATCTTTATTAAACCTTTAAGTTTACTTAATTGTCATTTAAAACCCTAAAGTATCAAAGTTACTAATTCGGGAAACTTACTTAATTCGGAAAGTTACAAAATTTGGAAAGTTACTAAAAATAGAAAGAAGCCCTAAATGTGTAATCTGATTAACTATAAGCTAATAAGTAATACATGATCCCTAATTCCTATAGATTTTCAGATGAGGGAGTGACTCTTGTCCTTGTGATCATTTCATTTTCGTTCAATTGCTAAGGTAGAGATATTCTACCCTTTCTCAGTATGGGTGCCTTCTCTCATGACTTTGATCTTTGACTCTGATTTGTTTGCTATGATATGATTTGATTCCTTTTCTATGATCCCTTTGCTACGATACTTTGATATGATTCCTTTTGATATAAGCTTTGATATGATCTCAGTTATATGATCCTTTATTATGATTCTGATGATATATGCCACTGCTATGATTCCCTTTGATATGATGATATGATGTGCTATGTTCTGTTTTGTCTCCCAAGCTAACTAGCCATGGAGGTACCATGGCCATGTCATTGAGGCACCGATGGCATGACACTTTCTGTGGAGGTGTGATTGATCCACGGCGTCCCCATTTGTTATGATATGATATGATATGAGATCTCTTGGCCATTTTGATATATGTGTATACTTGACTAGTACATGGTACATATATGATTTGTTTTATGGGGGGCGTATGGATGCATCCTAGGCTTATATGATATGTGATATGATTTGTTTGGTGACTGGTTGTATGTGCCCTATACCATACTCACTATTTGGTACTTAGAGGCCTCCCCTCTCCGTACACTTTGGATATGATATGTTTATGTGATTATGTGGTCTATTCGAGTGGCTCGTTTAGACAGGCTCAAGGCTATCTGTTAGGTATCTTTGGTCCATTCGAGTGGCTCGTTTGGACGCGTTCGTTGCCATTTTCTTATTTGACTCTTAGTGCTATTCTGACTAATGATATTTATGCATTTGATCCATTTGATTTGTATTTCTCAATTTCATTTGACTTATGATATTTGTTCAGATGATCTTGATCTCTCATTCTTTTGATAGATGATATTCGTCTCAGCAGGAACTTATGTTTTCTTTTCCTATACTTATATATGATTTGATTATTCGTTTGTGTGGAAAACTAGAAGGGGGGTTGAATAGTTTTACGTCTTTTTAATTTATTATAAAAACTTTGTTTTATACTTTTAAAAACTTTAGATTCTAGTTTGTTATGAAAAATAAAACTTAAATCTTATTATTAGTTATATATGTATTCCTTTAAATTGATTGTAAAAGTTTTGGTTTCTTGAATGGATTTTCAATTTGATCTTTATGTGAAGTCGACCTCTAATTAATACTAGCAATTATATAAGCCTATGTGTATGAAAGTAATGACGATGCAAGTAAAGAAATAAATAAGGTATGGAAAGATCTAACCGAGACACGAGAGATTTATAGTGGTTCGGCTACAAGGACACCTTCCTTGCCCTACTCCACTCCCCGAGCACACCTTGCTCGAGAGTTTTCTTCACAACTTCAATAAGCTCCCTTATGGCGGAGAAAACCGTACACAACTTTGGCTTACACGGGTTTAACGACACAAAGCTAAATGTCGAGTTCTAATCGTAGCTAGAACCAATCTCACAACTTCACAACACAACTTCTTCACAACTTATTCACGACTACTTCACAACGGCTTCACGACTGCTTCACGACTTCTTCACGACTTCAACACGACCGCTACACAACCTCTATGATGCGGCTTCACGACTTCAACACTATGTCTTCATGACTAAGACTTCACGTCTTCAACATGACCGCTACACAACCTCTATGCTACGGCTTCACGAATTCAACACTAGGACTTCACGACTAGGACTTCACGACTAGGACTTCACGGCTTCAACACGACCGCTACACAACTTCTATGCTACGGCTTCACGACTTCAACACTAGGACTTCACGACTAGGACTTCATTGCTTCAACACGACCGCTACACAGCTTCTATGCTATGGCTTCACGACTTCAACACAAGAACTTCACGACTAGGACTTCACAACTTTAACACGACCGCTTCACAGCTTCTATGCTACGGCTTCACGACTTCAACACAAGGACTTCATGTCTTCTAAGCTACGGCTTCACAACTTCTACACCACGGGTTCACGACTTCTACAAAACGGCTTCACGACTTCTACACTTTGACCTCACAACTTCTATACCACAACTACTTATACAACATCTTCACTACTTACACACAACACTAATCTACAACACACACCTTACATACAAATGAATGAATGATTTACAAACTTTGTTAAACACACAACTTAAGTAACAAGATGATACTAAGTTGTAATACTTCTAATCTTGATTGATAGAAGTATTCTTCTTTTGCACTTGGATGGTGGAAGCTTGGATCACTTGGAAACCAATGCTTAAGATTACATGATCAAAGGTTTTTTAAGATATGAAATGAGATTTACAACAGAAAGTTTTAGTGCAAAAGGGTGAGTAAAAATCCAGGGGAAGGCTGGTATTTACAGGGAAAAATCTGGACAGCTGGAGCCTACTGGAGCCGGCCCCCTTAAATAGGGGGCGGTCCCCTTAATTTTAAGGGGGCCGCCTAGTAAAATTAAGGGGGCCGCCCCTGCTGAACGTTGGCCAGTTTTGTCCTTTTGTAGGGAAGGTTTTTCTGGAACATTTTAACTCATTTTGGTTAAAAATTTGAATTCATATTTTTATAAAAGATTAAACATTTTTATTTAATACCAAAAATGTTTTTCAAAAATATATAAAATGTTTTTGATGTTTTATAAAAAATCTAGTTATAAAGAAAATGTTCCTTTGATCATATAATGCATTAAGCATTAGTTCATTCATACCTTAAGTGATTTTAGTTGTAGAAGTGAATATTTACAACTAAGTACTTGTTTAATTTATAAGTTTATGTTTTAATGAGTTTACATTTTGTGATCATCAAAACATAGAGATATGAATAAATATTGATAATGTTTTTAGGCATTTATTTATGTCAACAGTTTGTTATATATATATATATATATATATATATATATATATATATATATATATATATATATATATATATATATATATATATATATCTGTTCACTGGGCTTTTTAAGCTCAGCCGCATTTCTTTTCCTGCGGCAAGTTTTAGGTTGGAAGCTGGGTTTGAGTGAAGAGTGCATAGGAGCTCTTAGTGGACTACCCCGATGATAGATTCTGTCACACCCTGAATTTACCTGTTAATGGCAGCGGATATGAATACCTTGGTGTGACTTTCATGGCGTCTCATACAATGGATATATTGAACGACCTAAAGTGTCGTTTTGAAAATACACGTTTGATCATAATTAAAATCAGAGTTTACAAAACATAGGTCCCAAATGATGTTGCAAGTTTATAACAAAACCATAGAAGATCAAACGATACATAAGTGCATGAAAATAAGTGATGCAAGTCGACCCCGCGACTCCAAAATAGCCAAATGCATGTCCACACGCTAGCTAATTACCTGAAAATACATTGCTAAAAACGGTCAACATAAAGTTGGTGAGAGATCATAGGTTTAATAAAATGAAGGTATACGATAGCCACAAGTATAAAGTGTATGACATAAGTCACATAAAAATGGTGTACAATAGACTTAAGCTCATGACCCCGAAACTATGACTGAATCTGTGGTGCCCCTCAGAGTGTTTTGCCAGGCACTCTAATAAAAGACATGAAATGCATCCGCTATCGGTTGTTGGTCAAAGCCAACACGGATGGAGGCGTCACCCTCGATAGATCTATCCACTCACTCTCGCTTACAGGTAAATTAACGGTTCATGATATAGGGGACTTTCATATGGCAACAAGGTAACTTAATCTATGTACAAGGAATTTGATACTAGGGCTCGCATATAAAAACGGTTGCAATGTATTCTCCCCCGTGGGATTTGAAATGAAATAATAAATTGAAAAACGGGGCTATGAAAACTCACCTGAAGTGATGATACAACAATGCTATGAACTCGGAATACTTGGAATAACAAGGCGCGAACACTAGCCGCTACCTAAAATGAATATGCATAATCTACTTAGATTATGAGGCAATGTAGTGCATGTACATGTATATGTAACCTATACCACTCGTACTTTGAAAATAATAGTTATCGTTAATATGTAAGGTCCTTCCAAAACTTGATATAAATATGTTAACTTGTTTCGTCAAAACTAGTCATGTAATAAAGTGTATAAAACGTTCGTGTTAGTATCGGCGTTTTGAAAACATGAAATGTAATATGATAGTCGTGTTAATAAGCCTTTGATCGTACGCGTGCCAACGGGTAAGAATTACGGTTCTCCATAGTCGTTATGTGAAAAATATAGTTTCTAGTACGTAAACATTTTCTAGTTAAAAAGCTGTCAAAATGAAAGGTATATTATCGATGTTTAAACGCGTGTATCTTGTTCGTTATTAGCTTGTTTTCGACGTTCTTTATATCCGTGGGTTCGTATAAACATGTACTAATATATTTTCAGTAGCTCGGGTCATCTAGGTCGCGTTAAACGCCTCAGTTTGTCCGTCGAAAGTCGTGTAACAGCATGTTATTTTCTGAAAATTAGTTTTCGTCGTTAAACTTTGAAAAATCATATCTCCTTCGTTATTAACTCGTTTTTGTCCCCGTTTTCGGCCACGGCTTCGTCTCGGAATGTATTTTCTAAATATTTGGCCAAAAATTATCTCACACCTACTGATTTTCCCACGTTTCACTTTTAAGGACAGAATGTTTTATTTACTTGTTAAAACTTGATTTTCTAGTTAGTAACTTGTCCAAAAATGTCACAAACAACAACCAATCTTTCTAAAACTTACCATATATCTTTTTAAAGTGTCAAGGGTCCTAAACATCATCATCCATGTAGATCTAACAAGGATCTAAGTATAAAACACTTCTAGGGCTCATAACTTGCAAAAAGATTTAAAAGGAGTGGTATAACTAACATATACATATAGATCTTGCATGAAAATGATATGAACATTATATTAACTTGGTAAAATTATGAAAATGAGTTTTGACAACTTACTTGAAAGATTAGTGATAAAAAGATGATGAAAACCTAAGAAACCTTTGAGTTTGTATTTCAAAACCCTTAAAGGAACACTAGATGGACTTGATTATGGATTGATCTTGAAAGTTTGATGTTTTCTTCCTCTTGTTCTTGTTTGGCCGATCATACACACACACACATATAGATGAGAGAGTTTCTTGAGTTATCTTGAGATATTATGTACAAATGAAGTGTATTAGGGAAGTTAAATATATAAATTAGACAAGATATGATGTGCATTAATTGAGAAGTGAAATTTGCCACTTGATGGTCTTGGGGGGTTGTGAGGCCGGCGCACAAAGAGAGAAGGGGGGGGGGGCCTCTTTGATTAGCTCATGTGGTGATTACATATGTTTAATTGTGTTTAATTTAGTTAGTTTTAGGTGTAACCGGGTACCGTGTTTGCTAGAAATAAAATGTAACGGAGTTAGTCGGGACTTGACGAAGTCATAAAAATTACAAAAATATGTTGGGTACAAATATTGGGTGTTCGGGTAATTATTGTTTAGTTTTTACATAAACCGTCGTAATTATATTAAATGAACGATATAAATTAAATAAATTCGCAAAATACCGGGTAAATGAATTTTATAATTTTCTTGATGTTAAAATGAGTATAAAAATATATCGGGACCATCGTGGGGATTGTCGGACGTGTTAGTCACATTTATCGATCGCGCGTTAACGTTTTAATTAAAAGTAATTATACGTAAAACGTCAAATGTAACAAAAATATTAATTTGATAAACCTACGAGTGGAATAGTATGAAAATGTAAATATGATGATATGCAGACTATTACTAGCCCGTATGCAATGATCCTACTGATGATGCATAAATTTTGCAGCTAAACCAAACCGGTTACGCTGAAATGAATGATGAATGATGGACATGAATGGTGATTTGTCGAGGTTAGGAAAGTGACCTGAAATTACGGGTTGTGACAGTCGCCCCTCCAAAAGGGAATTCAGTCCCTGAATTCAATTGTTGTTGGTTTCGGAGGCAGGCTCGGGAAAAAGGTGTGGATACTTGCGTCGCATTTGGTCTTCTCGTTCCCAAGTAAACTCGGGTCCTCTTCGAGAATTCCAGCGGACCTTCACGATAGGAATTCGACTCTGCTTCAATTGCTTGACCTCACGGTCCATGATTTCTACAGGTTCTTCCACAAAATTAAGCTTGTCATCTAGTTGAATTTCTTCAAGTGGAATAACGGACGACTCGTCGGAAAGACACTTCTTGAGGTTTGAAACATGAAATGTGTTATGAACGTTGCTGAGTTCTGGCGGAAGTTCAAGCTTGTAGGCTACCGGACCAATCTTTTCCAGAATCTTGAATGGCCCAATGTATCTCGGGTTCAGCTTCCCGCGTTTCCCAAATCGGATCACGCCCTTCCAAGGCGAAACCTTCAACATGACTTTATCTCCAACTTGAAATTCCAATGGTTTGCGTCGAACATCTGCATAGCTTTTCTGTCGACTTCTAGCTGTTTCGAGCCTTTCTCGAATTTTAACAATCTTCTCGGTTGTATCTCGTACCATCTCTGGACCGGTTAATTGTACTTCACCAACTTCGGCCCAACACACTGGGGACCGGCATTTACGACCGTACAATGCCTCAAATGGTGCGGCCTTTATGCTCGAATGATAACTGTTGTTATAAGAAAACTCGATTAATGGCAAATGGTTAGCCCAACCATTTCCAAAATCAATCACACACGCCCTGAGCATATCTTCTAATGTCTGAATCGTTCTTTCACTCTGACCATCAGTCTGAGGATGGTAAGCAGTGCTCATGTCTAATTTGGTGTTGAATGCATTTTGTAGTGACTTCCAGAAATTTGAAGTAAAACGACTATCTCTGTCGGAAATGATGGAGACTGGTGCACCGTGCCTTGAGACTATTTCCTTGACATAAAGTCTAGCGAGTTGGTCCATGGAATAAGTCTCTCTAATCGGTATGAAATGGGCTGATTTGGTGAGACGATCTACTATAACCCAAATAGCGTCGAATCCACCTGAAGTCTTAGGAAGTTTAGTAACAAAGTCCATTGTAATACGCTCCCATTTCCATTGAGGAATCTCTGGCTGTTGAAGTAACCCTGACGGTTTTTGATTCTCGGCTTTCACTTTAGCACACGTAAGACATTTGCTAACATACCTCGCTATCTCTGCTTTCATATCGGGCCACCAATAAAGTTGCTTGAGATCCTGATACATCTTATCAGAACCTGGATGAATAGAGTACTTCGACTTGTGCGACTCATGCATAATCAACTCTCGTACTCCACCATAAAGGGGTATCCAACTTCTGTCCTTGAAGCATAACACTCCATCGGATCTCTTTACAAATCCATTCTCGCTCTCGGGCATACCATAAATCTTCTCGTGTGGTCGGTTTTCTTCTTTGAGTGCTTCAATCTGAGCCTCTAAGATCTTTGATGGTAAAGGTGAAATAATTGTCATTCCCAATGACCTGACCCTCAAAGGTTTGGGTCGTTCTTTCCTGCTAAGAGCGTCAGCTACAACATTAGCTTTTCCCGGGTGATATCGGATCTCACAATCGTAGTCACTAAGCAACTCTAGCCAACGACGTTGCCTCATATTGAGTTCCTTCTGATCAAGTATATGTTGTAAGCTCTTGTGATCGGTAAATACCACACACTTGGTGCCATAAAGATAGTGCCTCCAAATCTTGAGTGCGAAAACTACAGCACCCAATTCCAAATCGTGCGTAGTGTAATTCTTCTCGTGTTTCTTAAGCTGTCGTGACGCATAAGCAATCACTTTCTCGTTCTGCATTAACACGGCTCCAAGCCCTTTGTGTGATGCATCGCAATATACCACAAAATTTTCAATTCCTTCTGGTAGTGCTAAAATCGGCGCGCTACAAAGCTTCTGTTTCAATAACTGAAATGCGGACTCTTGCTTATCTCCCCATTCGTACTTTTGATTCTTCTGTGTCAACTTGGTCAGCGGCTTAGCTATCTTGGAAAACCCTTCAATGAACCTCCTGTAATATCCGGCAAGTCCTAAAAATTGACGAATTTCTGTCGGAGACTTGGGCGTAGCCCAATCTTTAACTGCCTCAATCTTTGCTGGATCAACTTGTAGTCCTTGACTATCAATGACATGACCAAGAAATTGAACCTTTCGTATCCAAAAATCACACTTAGAAAATTTGGCATACAATTGCTCCTTCTTGAGCAGTTCTAGAATCGTTCTGAGGTGTTCTTCATGCTCTTGCTTACTCTTGGAATAAATTAAGATGTCGTCGATGAATACAATCACAAACTTATCAAGATACGGCTTACACACCCTATTCATGAGGTCCATGAATACCGCAGGTGCGTTAGTTAATCCGAACGGCATCACTTGAAACTCATAGTGTCCATAACGTGTTCTAAATGCGGTCTTCGGGACATCCTCCTCCCGAACTCTAATCTGATGGTAACCGGATCTCAAATCAATCTTGGAGTAATAACTAGAACCTTGCAACTGATCGAACAAATCGTCAATCCTAGGGAGTGGATAACGATTCTTCACCGTCAACTTGTTCAGTTCTCGGTAGTCAATGCACATCCTGAAAGATCCATCTTTCTTCTTTACAAACAAAACCGGTGCTCCCCAAGGCGAGGAACTCGGTCTAATGAATCCCTTGTCCAGTAATTCTTGTAATTGGTTCGACAACTCTTGCATTTCGGAAGGCGCTAAACGATACGGTGCTCTTGCAACAGATGCGGCTCCTGGCACTAAGTCGATCTGAAACTCAACTTGACGCGTAGGTGGTAGTCCAGGTAATTCTTCCGGAAAAACCTCGGGAAAGTCCTTAACAATTGGCACATCCCCAAGTCGTTTCTCATCCGACTTCTTCTCAGTGATGTGAGCCAAAAATGCATAACAACCTTTCTTGATGTACTTCGCGGTCTTGATGCATGATATGATACTAAGTCTAGTTTCACTTCGCTCTCCACGAACGACTAATGTCTCCCCATCATAAGGAAGATGAACAACCTTCTCATCACAAATAATTTTTGCACGGTGACGGGACAACCAATCCATGCCGATGACAATGTCAAAACTACCAAGTTCTACGGGCATAAGATCTATGTTGAATGGATGATTAAGGAAATTGATGGTGCAATTACGGAAAACTGTATTGGTGCTAACTAAAGACCCATTAGCTAGTTCAACTTGAAATGAAATGTCTAGTGCGGTTGGTGTAATGTTGAGTAAAGGTGCAAACGTAAGTGAAACAAAACTTCTATCGGCTCCCGAATCAAATAAAATAGAAGCATAACGATTATTGACAAGGAACGTACCCGTGACAACCTTCGGGTCTTCGCGGACATCATCTCCACCCATGACGTAAGCTCTCCCTCGAGCTATTCCGCCTTGATTCCTTACCTTCGGGCAATTGTTCCTAAAGTGTCCCACTTCTCCACAACTATAACACGTTGGCGGTGGATTCTGATTGTTTACCCCAGGAGCAGACCTACATCCATTAGCTTGATGACCAACTTTCCCACAATTTTGACAAGGCCTAGGGCAACCTCCCGGGTTATGATGCGTTTGGCACTTGTTACACTTTGGTAGAGTACCGGAGTAACCTTTCTTTTCTGTAGGACCAGCAGCATAGGCCTTTGCAGTCTCTTGCCTCTTGGGTGGTGGTTGGTTGGCGTTGTTACCTTGGTTGTTATCCCATTTCCTTTTGTTGTTGTTGTTATGGTTGGTGTTGTTTCGGTTATTGGAGTAGTTGTTGTTGTTCCGGTAATTGTTGGTGTTATTGTTGTTGTTGCGGTTTCGGTTGGAGTTATTGTTGTTGTTGTTGGCGGGTGTCACTTTCTTCAGAACTTGAGCTATGAGCTTTTGAGACATACTGATTGCTTCATCAAGAGTTTGCGGATCAAAAGAAATCACATCACCACGGATGTTTTCGGGCAAGCCACCAATGAAATTCTCAACCAACTTTTCATTATCAGGCACCATAGATGGGCATAGAGCGGCTAACTCTTGGTACCTCCTAATATAAGTCTCGATATCATTCCCCACGGTTACCAGATCATAAAACTCTACCTCTAACTTCTTCACTTCAGTCCGTGGGCAAAACTTCTTAGTCACCAACTTTTTGAACTCGTCCCATGTGACCTTGTAAGCATTCTCCATCCCTATGGGCTTTGCATAGGAGTTCCACCATGATAAGGCTTGATCACGGAGTGTACTAACGGCAAACTTTACCTTGGAATCATCCGGACAGTTGCATAAGATAAACACGGATTCGGTATGTTCGAACCATCGAACCATGGCAGTAGCCCCTTCAGTACCCTTATACAAAGTAGGATCTCCACTCTTGAAATCCTTGTACGTACATTTCCTTCCATTAGTCCCGTTGTTAGCTTCTCCCGATGTCCCTATCCGAGAAGCATCTTCGGCAGCTCTTGCGGCAACATCGGCTCTTTCAATCTCTAGAGCTTCGGCTATACTATCCCTAACGAGCTTCCTGATAGCAGCTTGAGTCATATCTGGGGTAGTCGTTGCAGCAGCCTTGGATCTTGTTTTCCTAGGTGCCATAATTCTGGTACATCACAACAGAATACATCAACAACAATCATACTAGAAATGATTATCGCACAAAATATATACAACCACAACCTGTATATATATATCCACAACGAGCATAAATATAAACACAACATGTATAAATACAACCACGACATGTATAAATACAACCACGACATGAAATTTCATAGAATAATCACAACACATGAATATCATACATGAAAATTTCGGCCTACGTGGACCGATATCATAATAGCACAACCAAATCCTACATAGTAGAGTCATACTTGATACATTTGTTTGTACTACAACCAAAAGACAACAAGTTCATAACTATGTCCCACACCCCGGGACTAGGATAATAACAGTACAAGCTACATGATAAAGTCTAATACTAAGCACTCCCTGGTGCTCCACCTGGTCCACCTGGTCCACGCCTCCAAGTCTTGACCACTTTGGCCATGGAAATAGCAACCTTCTCCAGCTGCTCCACTCGCAACTGAAGGTCGGTCTCTCTGCTCTGTGACGCAGTCAAAGCAGCTCTAACTGATGCCAACTCAATAGCCTGGCGGCGTAGCTCCTCCTGAGTCTGCTCGGCTCTGTCCCTAATCTCGGGTAACTCATCCCTCAACTGGTCAATCAACTCCTGATGTGCTAGCTGACGTGTCTCCAGTCCATGATAAGACACATCAGTAGAAACTCTACCCTGAACCAAATCCTCTACATCCTCCTCAACCACATCTAGTCGAGGCGCAAGGATCTCATCTACTCGGTAACTCAATCTAGCTAACTGCCCCTGCTGATCAGTCAGCTGGGCATCCAAGGTAAGAGCAGTGGGTACCCTCGCAGCAGCAGCCCGCGAGCTCTCTCCAATGTGGTAATGTGCAGGTGGTGGTAAATCTGAAATCTGAGTAGTGGGTAAGGCTGGGGTAGTGCATCTTGCACGCTTTTTAGGCGGCAAAGATAGAGCAGGTGAAGGAGTAGTAGCAGGTGTAGTAGTGGGTAAATCTGATGATGGTGGTAGTGTAGGAATGGCTGGTGTCCTGAATGTAGTGGTAACACGACGTACGCTCTTACGAGCACCAATGATCGTCTTGCGACAAGGAAACATAAGAACAGGTTCGGCTGGAACTGATGAAGTATGGGATGATGACTCTGTCAGAGGGCGGGTAACAAGAGGTGGTGCAATGGGTGAAATCTGAGGAGTAGGAGCAACCTCATCCTCGTAGAAAGCCTCGGTATCCTGTGCCAAAGGTGGTGAAAGTGGTGCAGGCTGAACAGGTGTAACCATGGGTATAGTGGAAGACATAGCGTCCTCAATGTCCACATCGGAAAGTATGATAATCGGGCGGGAGTTAGAAGACATATCTCTGGGGAAACAATGCAAAATGAAATGAATAACTCATGTAATGAAACTCATAAATAATAAATATGCACTTATGATGAAATGATGAGACGCTACCGTTGGGGTAGTTATAGTCTAGGGTATAAGGACAACCTAGTTCGCTATAACCATTGCTCTGGTACCAATCTGTCACACCCTGAATTTACCTGTTAATGGCAGCGGATATGAATACCTTGGTGTGACTTTCATGGCGTCTCATACAATGGATATATTGAACGACCTAAAGTGTCGTTTTGAAAATACACGTTTGATCATAATTAAAATCAGAGTTTACAAAACATAGGTCCCAAATGATGTTGCAAGTTTATAACAAAACCATAGAAGATCAAACGATACATAAGTGCATGAAAATAAGTGATGCAAGTCGACCCCGCGACTCCAAAATAGCCAAATGCATGTCCACACGCTAGCTAATTACCTGAAAATACATTGCTAAAAACGGTCAACATAAAGTTGGTGAGAGATCATAGGTTTAATAAAATGAAGGTATACGATAGCCACAAGTATAAAGTGTATGACATAAGTCACATAAAAATGGTGTACAATAGACTTAAGCTCATGACCCCGAAACTATGACTGAATCTGTGGTGCCCCTCAGAGTGTTTTGCCAGGCACTCTAATAAAAGACATGAAATGCATCCGCTATCGGTTGTTGGTCAAAGCCAACACGGATGGAGGCGTCACCCTCGATAGATCTATCCACTCACTCTCGCTTACAGGTAAATTAACGGTTCATGATATAGGGGACTTTCATATGGCAACAAGGTAACTTAATCTATGTACAAGGAATTTGATACTAGGGCTCGCATATAAAAACGGTTGCAATGTATTCTCCCCCGTGGGATTTGAAATGAAATAATAAATTGAAAAACGGGGCTATGAAAACTCACCTGAAGTGATGATACAACAATGCTATGAACTCGGAATACTTGGAATAACAAGGCGCGAACACTAGCCGCTACCTAAAATGAATATGCATAATCTACTTAGATTATGAGGCAATGTAGTGCATGTACATGTATATGTAACCTATACCACTCGTACTTTGAAAATAATAGTTATCGTTAATATGTAAGGTCCTTCCAAAACTTGATATAAATATGTTAACTTGTTTCGTCAAAACTAGTCATGTAATAAAGTGTATAAAACGTTCGTGTTAGTATCGGCGTTTTGAAAACATGAAATGTAATATGATAGTCGTGTTAATAAGCCTTTGATCGTACGCGTGCCAACGGGTAAGAATTACGGTTCTCCATAGTCGTTATGTGAAAAATATAGTTTCTAGTACGTAAACATTTTCTAGTTAAAAAGCTGTCAAAATGAAAGGTATATTATCGATGTTTAAACGCGTGTATCTTGTTCGTTATTAGCTTGTTTTCGACGTTCTTTATATCCGTGGGTTCGTATAAACATGTACTAATATATTTTCAGTAGCTCGGGTCATCTAGGTCGCGTTAAACGCCTCAGTTTGTCCGTCGAAAGTCGTGTAACAGCATGTTATTTTCTGAAAATTAGTTTTCGTCGTTAAACTTTGAAAAATCATATCTCCTTCGTTATTAACTCGTTTTTGTCCCCGTTTTCGGCCACGGCTTCGTCTCGGAATGTATTTTCTAAATATTTGGCCAAAAATTATCTCACACCTACTGATTTTCCCACGTTTCACTTTTAAGGACAGAATGTTTTATTTACTTGTTAAAACTTGATTTTCTAGTTAGTAACTTGTCCAAAAATGTCACAAACAACAACCAATCTTTCTAAAACTTACCATATATCTTTTTAAAGTGTCAAGGGTCCTAAACATCATCATCCATGTAGATCTAACAAGGATCTAAGTATAAAACACTTCTAGGGCTCATAACTTGCAAAAAGATTTAAAAGGAGTGGTATAACTAACATATACATATAGATCTTGCATGAAAATGATATGAACATTATATTAACTTGGTAAAATTATGAAAATGAGTTTTGACAACTTACTTGAAAGATTAGTGATAAAAAGATGATGAAAACCTAAGAAACCTTTGAGTTTGTATTTCAAAACCCTTAAAGGAACACTAGATGGACTTGATTATGGATTGATCTTGAAAGTTTGATGTTTTCTTCCTCTTGTTCTTGTTTGGCCGATCATACACACACACACATATAGATGAGAGAGTTTCTTGAGTTATCTTGAGATATTATGTACAAATGAAGTGTATTAGGGAAGTTAAATATATAAATTAGACAAGATATGATGTGCATTAATTGAGAAGTGAAATTTGCCACTTGATGGTCTTGGGGGGTTGTGAGGCCGGCGCACAAAGAGAGAAGGGGGGGGGGCCTCTTTGATTAGCTCATGTGGTGATTACATATGTTTAATTGTGTTTAATTTAGTTAGTTTTAGGTGTAACCGGGTACCGTGTTTGCTAGAAATAAAATGTAACGGAGTTAGTCGGGACTTGACGAAGTCATAAAAATTACAAAAATATGTTGGGTACAAATATTGGGTGTTCGGGTAATTATTGTTTAGTTTTTACATAAACCGTCGTAATTATATTAAATGAACGATATAAATTAAATAAATTCGCAAAATACCGGGTAAATGAATTTTATAATTTTCTTGATGTTAAAATGAGTATAAAAATATATCGGGACCATCGTGGGGATTGTCGGACGTGTTAGTCACATTTATCGATCGCGCGTTAACGTTTTAATTAAAAGTAATTATACGTAAAACGTCAAATGTAACAAAAATATTAATTTGATAAACCTACGAGTGGAATAGTATGAAAATGTAAATATGATGATATGCAGACTATTACTAGCCCGTATGCAATGATCCTACTGATGATGCATAAATTTTGCAGCTAAACCAAACCGGTTACGCTGAAATGAATGATGAATGATGGACATGAATGGTGATTTGTCGAGGTTAGGAAAGTGACCTGAAATTACGGGTTGTGATAGATTCCCTTTGCATTTGGATTAGACCTTGGAGTTATCTTCCATTTAGATTTGATTCAGACTTGTATTCTAAAGTGATAGTCATTATTGTTTAGATTTATTATGTCCTTAGTTTCATTTTGAACCTTTGTAACCTCAATAATTATAAAAGTCTTCCGCTTGCGTTTGTTCTGTTGACACCATAATGTGGCATTTTGACCCTTGTCGGGTTGGGGGGTTACAGATAAGCTTTCTCGCATTTACTGAAAAGCAACCCCACACGCATACCGACACTACATTAATTATGGTAAAAGTCAAATAATTACATTTTTGAGAAAATAATAATATTTTTTTATTATTCTGACAAAAACGTCAATAAAACTTTATTTTGCGTGTACGTGTCCAAAAAGGTCAAACCAGGACTTTACGGCAACATTTAAGCTCACACCGACACATGATATATCCATAAGGCTCAAAATTTTGGATCCCCCTCCCCTTTGACTTGTGTTGCCGCCTAGTACACAAAAGAACAAAGGAGATCATGCATTTAACTTATTATGACATATTATGTTTTGTAGTTTACTTAAAACACTACACTAACCAATTCACACACACATTTTCTTCATCTAAACTTTCCTCTCTTCCATTTTCTCTTCCAAACTCACGAACCATCAATAAATCTTAGATCCACAAAAATTCTTTGAAGTTATAACAAATCAAGGTGTACTTTTGAGCTTTTGAGAACGATCGAATGTGTCTTGGGTAAATTTGAAGCAATTTCGGTTGTTCTTGGTCTCTCTACCTCTCGACTTTTTCAAAAACTTTGTAAGAATTCCTAAAACTTGTTCAATCTTCTTTATTACATGTTATCTTGATGTTTAAAAGTGATACAAAGTGCTAAATGTATATGTTTTGTTAAATTTAAAAAGCTAGGGTTTGGTATATATATTTATGTGCTCGACTTTTATGAAGTTTTCATACAAATTATGTTATTTCTTGCTTGTGTGGTAAATCTTGTTGCTTGTGATGCTAGTTTGATGGTACAAATGTGTTTAGTGTTAATTACGCGAGTTTAAAACGAATTATACACTTATTTGTGTATATATATGAATCGGCCACATTTTAACCAAAATAAAAATTGGGGTTTTGAAAAACATAAAATTTTGGCTCTAGTGGTGAAATGGTGAAATTAGTGCTTAAAAACTTATTTGGAATAACTTATTGAATAAGCTATAGCTTATTGTGTTTCGACTTGTTTTGGGTCCTAATCGGTCGTATGGTTCAAAATGGGCCGAGCCCACTGAATTAGGTAATCCATCTTCGTCACTAGCTGATGAAGATGATGAAGATGAGAGACAGGCTCGTTTGTGATGAGGTACTCGCTGTTGGACGCACTTCCCCGCTTCGACGACCAGTTCCATTCTAGGATGACCCGTTGATGGAGGTTGTCCGAGCAGCTACTCAGACCACACACACCACTCCAGCATCTACCTCACCATACTTACTTTGTTATACCACAGCCCATCATTCTTCACCAGCTCAGCTCTACACCCTCACCTAGCATACTCATACTACTCCATCCACCGAGATTCCTACCACCAGGCGCCCGGCTACTTACAAGAGAGTCCGCGGGCATCGAATCCAGCTATCATCTATACTATCCTTACCACTCAGGAGGACCCGATATGCCTACATAGGTACCTCTATTTCATCATCATCTCACTCACCCATGTCATCACCCGACCACTACCCTCCCTGCCAGAGATTGCGGAGATCTATTGAGTCTTATTCTGAGGAGGAGGATGATCCAGAGGAGGATCCAGTGCAGGGTCAGGCAGAGCCTACACCAGCTGAGGCAGCACCAGTCGAGCACGCTACTGATTTTGTGTGTGTTGACAGAGACAGGGGTTTTCCGATTGAGTCAGATCAGGTGATGATGCCACGAGATGGCAAGAGTATCATGGAGGATGTGCAGGGTGTATTTGAGATAGGGCAGAGCTCCAGAGCTGCCCAGATGCAGGGTTTTAGTGATACTCAGTAGGTTGACATTGCTTGTGATACCAACACGTGTGTGTGTGTTGCTAGTCCGGAGTACACTCCATCATCTCCATCGTTCATGCCACCTCCATCTCCGATACCTTCTCCACTTCTATCACCAGTGGCTTCTCCACTTTTGCCAGCCTCACGGCGGAGGATGAGGAGCCTACTGCCATGGAGCAGGTATGGATACAGTTAGCGCATCAGGCCAATTTGCTCGATGTGCACTCAAACCAATTAGATAGATTGGAGCAGCCAGATCGCATTCAGGATATCGAACGACGAGTTGGGACTGTTGATCGGGCTGCATGTGTGTTGTTCGAGGAGATGTTTACTGACAGGCGTGAGATGGTTGGCCTGAGAGCTAAATTTGCAGCATTAGAGAGATCACATGGTAGAGATCACATGGTAGAGAATCCTTGGTAGATTAGGTGGTCTTGAGCGGGCAGTGAGGAGAGCTCGAGGCACTGATCGCACTCAGTGGTAGAGGATCATGACTACCGAGTATATGATTGGTATTGTGATGAAGGAGAACTAGGAGTTGCGACACCGTGTGGATCATTTGGAAGCTGCCATTGGAGGGATGACTACAGCGTTCGAGCAGTTACACCTTGAGTGTGACCGAGCTTAGATTAGTTTTCATTAGATGATGTATTCCACTAAACTGATGAGTTATCAGTTAGTGATGAACTATTGACCTTGCTTGTAATTCTGTGTACTTCTAATCTATTCGATATAAATAACAAGCTTGGTTTATCTATTCGATTGTTCGTTTCCTCTATGGTTGACTTCATTCTTGCATTTTGTTTGTGATATCCATATACTCATGTGACACTTTCACTCTACACTTGAGATCTCATTTATCGTCATCTTCTTGTGATGAAGATAAATGGCACCCAAGCGAAAGTCAACCAGATTCACACGAGGACCAACTGTTGACACACCTGCCCCAGCAAGAGCTGTGCATGGCAGAACTGCTGAAAATGCCAACCTAGCAAGAGCCGCGCGATGTAGAACTGCTGAGAACGCCACCCCAGCCAGGGCCGTGGCAAACCCACCTGTGGTGAACCAAGCAATGCTAGATCAGCTTGTCAATGATCGTGTGGCCGCAGCACTCGCAGCAGCAAACAACTCAACCACCAACACCAGAATAATTAGGCCAGTGACCAAAAATCGTGGCTGCACTTACTCTGAATTCTGAAAGATCATGGTTGGAGGTTTTGGAGGAAAAGAGGGAGCCATTGGACTGACTAGGTGGATCAAAAAGCTGGAAACCGTGTTTCGAATCAGTGGTTGTAATGATGATGACAGGGTCAAATATGCATCTTTCACTTTCATGTATGCCGCTTTGACTTGGTGGAACAATTATGTTAATACAAATAAGCCGTAAAACGTTTATTTATATTTTACGATCTTTCAATGTTTTGTCGATAACAAACGTAAAATCATATTAACGAAACAAATAAAATATGTAAAGTTTTGAGTCAATAGATTACTAACTCATTTCACTAATCAAATAAATCATCCAACATGTTTAGTTAATTAGTTTGCCAAAACCATTTTTATGAAACACTTATAAGTAATATGTTACTTTCATTTTTCATAAAATCCATACTTTGAAAACAACAGTTAAATACAATGTACTAGTAAATAGAGTTAGACTATCCAAACCCAAAACCCATGTCCAAGACCCATAACCCATGGAGCACAACCCATAACCCATAACCCATGTGCTTGACATTATGCATGACATCACAAATGGGTAATATCCATGACCCATGACCCAAAGTCCATAACTCATGACCCAAGGTCCTTAACCCATGACCCAAGATGTCTTTAACATCATGCATGACATCACTTGACCCATGGACCTTGACCCATAACCCAAAACACGGAATTTCAACCCAAAGTTCGGACTGGTACTACCAGATACCCAGTTCCATCGGTTTGCACTGGCCGGATCCCTCTGGGAAGGGATCCACCGGAACCGGGTGAACAGTGGCTTTTATTTCCTATAAATAGTGAGCCATTTCCTCTTTCTTTCTTGCACCTTCTCACATATTTCTATCTTACTAACCTTAGATCCTAGATCTTTCTTGTAGTCTTTTGTGTGGTGATTCTATAGGTTCCTTCTAAAGGCGAATCACTACATTTAGAGTCGAAGTCGTGCAACCTCCAAGCCATGGAATGCTAGACTTCAACATCATCTAAAGATCACAAAATTGACTCTTGTAGGTGATCCATCTCAAGTAGATTCAAGACACGGTGTGTACTTTGGTGTAGTTGAAGCTTGGATTGCCAAGTCAAGTCGTGAAGGTCTTTGTCATTGAAGAGTGGTTCTTCAAGTTGTGTAGATCAAGATTGTGAAGATGAGTTGTGGTGGCTCATGAAGATCTTGGTGTAGATGTTAGAATTCGAGGTTTGATACCTCAAGATAGTTTTGGTGCAAGACATTTTTGTCGAGGTTTGATGCCTCAATTTTAGTTGTGTATATTGGTGTAGTCGGGGGTGATCACCTGTATGTTGTGTCTTGTAGGTGGGTGATATTGGAGAGTGGATCTCCAAGTTGTGTTGTGTTGGGTAGTGGTTCCTCCTTTGTAATGGAACCCGGTATCTAGCCTTGTACCGGATAAAGTGTAGGCAACGTTGTGATAGGTTTGGCTCTACCTTGTGGAAGAGCTCGGTATTTAGCTTTGTACCGGATAAAGTGTAAGCGACGTTGTGAAGGCTTCTCTGCTGGTGAAAGGAGTTTGTCTTGTGTAGCTTTTACGGAACTCTCGAGTTGGGTACTCGAGGAGCGGAGTAGGGCAGGGAAAAAGAGTCCCTGTAGCCGAACCACTATAAACACTCGTGTTATGATTGTGTCTTTCTATCTCTATCTCTTTAGTTATTTTCCTTTTCTAACTATCAATATCCAACACGTAAACTAGATTGACATAAGTCGATCTATAAATTTTAAAACGAAGTTTTAATCGGTAAAACTATTCAACCCCCCCCCCTTCTAGTTTTCTACAATTGGCATCAGAGCTTCGTTACCAAGTTTCTTAAAGTATATTGTACTTTAAAAGCTTGAAACGGTTCGTGTATGTTTGAAAAATACAAAGAAGGATAAATCTTTTGCTAAAATCGACATATAACTCATTTTTACAAAAGTGATAAAACTTTCTATGTTTGGATATTGATAAGTTTACTATTATCTATTATATTCTAAGAAATCTTCTTTAAGAAATCTTCAGTTTAGGAATTTTCAAAAACTTCATCGTACTAAAGGATAAATGAAGTTAACACTCAAGAAGAACCTTAATGAGCTGTCAACCTGCCTTACCAATAAGCTTGCAGGACCTTTAAAAGCTCATGAAGTAGTTAGCGTCTATGGTTTCAAAAACCATATAAGAAAATGTAGCAAATGTATGTTTTCTTATTTATAATTAATATTTTAAAATGTGCTAATTTCGTATGGTTAAAATATTGATCTATATGTTTATTTATTTCTAAAAGATGTGTTAACATGTACATGATCTCTTTTCTAAACATTTTAGTTGGTCTTAAGTATCATATCTACATGAATTTTGTGTCAAATCAAATCACACGTTCAAAAGCCTCTTTTCACTAATTTTCATATTCGTCAAACCAAGGAATAGTATTTCATCAAACTTTTCTGTCTTAAACAAAACTCATTCATTGTTTAATGAAAAGTTTAAGTCAACACAAGAAAATGTTTTTCACGTCTTAATCATCATATTCATCTATCCTTTTGTCAAACTTCTCCATAACGATTAATCCACTTCCATGTTTCTCTAATCATCCATTTTCTTTTATTGCCCTGTGCATTAAAAAAAATGGAATACATGTATTCTCTCATCTAAATTTCTCAAACCCTCGGTCTAGTTACTTAGGATCAAAAACCATATATTCTTAAGTAATCTTAAACATATTAGTAACAACCAAATGATCAAACCCTTCTGTATTAGCAGACTTCCCCGGATCCCTCCATTATAACGGGCCGGATCCATTTTAAAATGGATCCGGAAGAACTGGCATGACAGACATCAGCTTAACACCTCATCTCATTTTCCTTCTCTTCCCAAATGACCAAAAACACATATCTCTTCATTTTAGGCTATCGTCTTCCTCTATCTCAGAATTCCAATCACCTTCGTAAATAACCACATTCTCCTAAAAACTCTCTCCTTTGAGCAAGGTCAATTAAAACATTCCTACCAACTTAGGTATGTAAACATAAATCGTATCTCATCTCATACAGATGATCTTTTGAAATGATAGATCAAGCATTGTTAATACAAGTAAAAACATAATACTTAAACAATCAACCAACTTTTGTTAATCTTCTTAAAAACCTCATGAAGCACCATCAACCAAAACATGTTGTTTCCCCCTTTAACTCTAAAAATCGTTACACCCATTTATAAACCTTTTAACATGACTTCTTCATCACCTTACTTGTTATGCATTTGCGTTAATTAAACGAAGCAAAGTATCATCATTGTTACTCTTCGTTAGACCATTGTAGGAATACAAATTTTCCTAAGTTAAGAATGAATATTGGAGAACTTATTGCACTAGAAACTTAATTTGACCTAATGGTTGAATTGCTTCTAGGATAGAAGTTGGGTATGTGGTATACCCGTAAAAATGGTCGTGTTTAGCCTTAATTGAGCACCGCTAGTAATAGACTCATATTCATTCTTTCACTTGAAAAATCTCTATTCCTATTCTCTCCTAAAGTAAGTTTACAATGGCAATACTTTGGGTCGCCTTAGGATTACTAATCAAAAAAAAAAAAAAGTAAAGTAACTCCCAATACCGTCTTCCATGGGTTATGGGTCCCAATACCGTCTTCCACGGTGTATGGGGGAGGTTGAGACGTAGACAGCCTTACCCCTACCTAAGGTAGAGAGGCTGCTTTCGGTTCTACCAAAGGTAGAAAAGGACCTCCGGCCTTACAAGGGGTGAGGATCAAACCCTTGACCTCTGTCTCCAGAGGCAAAGGTGTTAACCACTTGATCCAACCTTGCTCTTTTAGGATTACTAATCAAACAAGTAATAAATTTAATTTTTCTTTTGTTAGTCAATCACAACCACTTGCCTCATCAAGCGATTATCTTGCTTTGATTGAGAAGAGATGCATGACTTCAAGGATAAAGTTCATTGTATACTAATCACCATCCGTAATGATTATACTTAGTTCATTGCTTCCGAAACAACCCTCTAAACTATTTCCTTTCTTGTCTTCTTTATGTTAGATGTCCACCAATTATGGGGGAGGGAAATTTATTCACATAATTATCTTTTAAGAACGCATATACATGTGTCTCTTACTCTTCTAAACACATAGGTAAACATTTCTTAGCTTAAACCAACTCAAAAAACCGCACTTGCTTCAAGCCTTTCTAAATCCAACACTTACTCTTCATCAATACTTCATTAAAAGAAGAACACATCATGAGTTTGACAACTCCTTCACCTCCTACCTCACTAAATGCTCTCTTCAATAATCTTGAAAATTTACCACCTACCATCCATCATCTCATTAGAACACCTAGCCAAACAACCTCCACCAATTTCCGACATCATGGATGTTGATCACATTCTACCAAACTTCCCACCAAACCTTCCGCAACCAACCTGGATGGATGAATCTCTACCACCTCTTCCTAACCATATCTTTTGCGAACATTGCCAAAGCTCTAGGGATCTAACCATAGAAATTAAGGGACAAAACGCGATTCATTCTAAACCACCTTAGAAGAACTACTTAGGAGTCCAAAAAAAACAACTCCTCCTTGTGGATCTTAATGAAATCTAGGATTCTCCTAAACTAAGACCTCAGAACTCTAGAACACCATCATATGTTCTCTTCTTTCTCGACACATACCTTACACACCACTGTTAGTACAAACAATTAACTAATCTAGATCATCAACACGTGCTAATATGCAAAAAAAATTTGAGCCTTTAAATGATGTTAGTTAAATTTTGCTTACCCTATGTGTCCTTACCTCATTTGATCACCCATTTGTGTGCTTTACTTGCTCTCCTTGCTATACTTGACTTGTATCTATTTTTGTTTGTTGTTAGAAACAATAGGTGTGAAATTCGATAAGTGAGCAATCTTCTACGAGCCCACTGTGAAGAAACTAGTCTCAGAAGCCAGATCCCTTAGGTATAACTAGTCGGATCCCTTTTAGAAAGGATCCAGAGGATCCGGGCATACAGAGTGAAATTTAGACCACCTCTTATCACCCTCAACCTTTCTAACCTTAGTACACTAGTTATCCTTCTTCTTATACTCACATTTGAGTTGATCTTGTGATTAGTAGCTCTTTTGATCTCCTAGGATTAACTTGAGTTTCTTCCGAGATGCTTTTGATTTATCATTTCCAAAATAATCACCATTTCTCAGTTCCGCTTCTTACAACACCTCTCTCTGATCATTATAGACTTATCTACATTTTAAACAAATTATAACAAATTTATTTCTACTATCTCTACCTCAATATGTTCTAAAAACCAATCTTTTAATTCTTATGATTTTTAAGGAATTTTTAAAATTTTCATATCACATTTCCCTGAATCCTATAGACATTTAACACTTAGTGATATGATTATCTTAACCCATATTCACTTAATGGCCTACATTAGACTTCTTTCTCACTTCTAAAGACCATTAATGGCAACCCCTCATCATTAGTCTTAAAACACTCTGAATTTCCTTCACTAAGACACTCTTATACACTCATTACACCAGGAAACATAGGGCTGCAATAGCTAGATCATCATCATTTCTCACCTTTATCTGATATGTTAGCCGGATCCCTCAGCTAAAGCTAGCCGGATCCATGTTGTCCGGGAAAACAGACACATGTTTGATAACTTATAGCCTTCCAAAACTCAACTTTATCCATTCCAACACTCAACATTTCTTCTATAATCTTCCTAGAAGATTGTATTCCAGTAGTTGACCTTAGTGCATGCAAATGATTGCAATTTGAAGGATTTTAGTGGTTTAGGCTTAAATCTCCTTACTTGATTCTTTCATATATAAACCACTTGTGTTTGTACTTCTAATCCACACCTCAAAACACCTCCTTCTTCAGTAGTAAACCTTCTTTTCTTAACTTCTCTTTCACCATGACTAAAGCACCAAGTGCTCGATCTTCTACTAGAAACCCTCATAGAAAAACCGCACGCATTGTGCATCAACCGAAACCTCACCTATCAAAACACCTTCTATTTGGAAACCTCTCTCTAAATACATCCAAACTCCTACTAAATCAACTCCACCACAATTCCTTTCTACTAAACCACCACAACATGCTTCCATTGAACCTACACTTGCTAATATCAAAACATCACCATCACTTGCTTCTATTAAGCCAACACCTCAAGCCTCACCTCTTGAACCCCAACTCCTTTCTTTTACTACACCTCATTCATCACCTCATCTATAATTAAACCCCTTGAGGAATTACCTCTTAGACCTTCTAATCCACCACCATTGCCAACATTCTTGTCTAATGAGAGAATGACCACCCAACAACCTTCTTCAAACAACATAGGTATTGACACATCTCTACCTCCTCTACCTACACATACACTCATTGTGCATCCACAACCTTCTCACTTAGGACTACTTACTTCAAACATACCTCAACAACCTTCTATCCTAGGTCCATATATACCCTCATCACCACCACAACCTAGTCATGATGAAACGTGCTATCATTGCCATCAAACTCAAACCTTAGTTCATGAACTACATGATCAAGTATGTTTCATGTTCTACCACCTTTCTGAACGTCTTGATGATGTCACCAAACCAAACCTTCCTTAAAACCTTGAAGTGCAAGCACAAGTGGTCTTCCTCCTCTAGTATTCGGCCTAAACTTTGTTGTTAGGATTTTTTTCTTTTCATGTTTAGATCATTTTTCTTAGTTTTTAGAGATTTGACCAATGTGTGTAACATTTCTCTTGTTCTATTAAATGAATCTACTTGATTATGTGCTTCTTGTCTATGTGAGCATGATTGGTGTAATTGTTGCTTGTCATCATACCTTTTCTATTGTGTACTGCTGCTAACAAATTGCAGGTAAGCCGGATCCATCACTTTGTACTAGACGGATCCCTTTTTCAATGGAACCGGCGGATCCAGAAAAATAGAACACTAACCAAAATTTTATGCAGCTTCATTTTCTACAAAGGGACACAATATACTTGTTTTCTAACCTTTGTTTTATAGATTTTCAAAAATACACATGGAGTCCTTGACGCCCTCATTAAGGGGGAGCTTTCGTCCAAGCAAAACAATTGCAAAAACTTGCAATGAGCACATCTTATTCTCCCTAATTACTTAACGCCCTCAATAAGGGGGAGCAACTAAGATCTTCTTACTCTCTTCTCTCTATTCTACACATTTTCTTTCACTTACTTTTCTTAAAACTTGCGTTCGGGTTAGTTTCCTTTCGACACTCTTTTTGTTTCGACAAAAGGGGCGAAAGAGTAAAAACTACAATTCAAAACTTTACGAATTTTATTTTTTACTAAAAATAATTTTATGTTTTGTCATCAACAAAAAGGGAGAGATTGTTAATACAAATAAGCCGTAAAAACGTTTATTTATATTTTACGATCTTTCAATGTTTTGTCGATAACAAACGTAAAATCATTTTAACGAAACAAATAAAATACGTAAAGTTTTGAGTCAATAGTTTACTAACTCATTTCACTAAACAAATAAATCATCAAACATGTTTAGTTAATTAGTTTGCCAAAACCATTTTTATGAAACACTTATAAGTAATATGTTACTTGCATTTTTCATAAAATACATACTTTGAAAACAACTAGTTAATAGAGTTGGACTATCCAAACCCAAAACCCATGTCCAAGACCCATAACCCATAACCCATGTGCTTGACATCATGCATGACATCACAAATGGGTAATATCCATGACCCAAAGTCCATAACCCATGACCCAAGATGTCTTTGACATCATGCATGACATCACTTGACCCATGGACCTTGACCCATAACCCAAAACCCGGAATTGCAACCCAAAGTCCGGACTGGTACTACCAGATACCCGGTTCCATCGGTTTGCACTGGCTGGATCCCTCTGGGAAGGGATCTACCGGAACTGGGTGAACAGTGGCTTTTATTGCCTATAAATAGTGAGTCATTTCCTCTTTCTTTCTTGCACCTTCTCACATATTTCTCTCTCTATGTTTCTCTCTTACTAACCTCAGATCCTAGATCTTTCTTGTAGTCTTTTGTGTGGTGATTCTATTGGTTCCTTCTAAAGGCGAATCACTACGTTTAGAGTCGAAGTCGTGCAACCTCCAAGCCATGGAATGCTAGAATTCATCATCATCTCAAGATCACAGAAGTGACTCTTGTAGGTGATCCATCTCAAGTAGATTCAAGACACGGTGTGTACTTTGGTGTAGTTGAAGCTTGGATTGCCAAGTCAAGTCGTGAAGGTCTTTGTCATTGAAGAGTGGTTCTTCAAGTTGTGTAGATCAAGATTGTGAAGATGAGTTGTGGTGGCTCATGAAGATCTTGGTGTAGATGTTAGAATTCGAGGTTTGATACCTCAAGATAGTCTTGGTGCAAGACATTGTTGTCGAGGTTTGATGCCTTAAGTATAGCTGTGTATATTGGTGTAGTCGGGGGTGATCACCTGTATGTTGTGTCTTGTAGATTGGTGATATTGGAGAGTGGATCTCCAAGTTGTGTTGTGTTGGGTAGTGGTTCCTCCTTTGTAATGGAACCCGGTATCTAGCCTTGTACCGGATAAAGTGTAGGCGACGTTGTGATAGGTTTGGCTCTACCTCGTGGAAGAGCTCGGTATTTAGCTTTATACCGGATAAAGTGTAAGCGACGTTGTGAAGGCTTCTCCGCCGGTGAAAGGAGTTTATCTTGTGTAGTGTTTACGAAACTCTCGAGTTGGGTAGTCGGGGAGTGGAGTAGGGCAGGGAAAAAGTGTCCCTGTAGTCGAACCACTGTAAACACTCATGTTATGGTTGTGTCTTTCTATCTCTATCTTTTTAGTTATTTTCCTTTTCTAACTATCAATATCCAACACGTAAACTAGATTGACATAAGTCGATATATAAATTTTAAAATGAAGTTTTAATAGGTAAAACTATTCAACCCCCCCCCCTCCTCCCTTCTAGTTTTCTACAAACTACATGAAATCTGCCAATATGGATGTTGCTTATGCTATGCCGTAGGATGACTTCAAGGAGTTAGTGCTCAGGAAATATTGCCCACGCAATGAGGTCAAGAAGTTAGATATAGAGTTTTGGAACGTGAAGGTGCAGAATAACAACATGGCTGCTTACAACCAGAGATTTCAAGAATTGGGTTTGCTATGTCCTGAAATGGTTCAGACTGAAACAAGATTGCTTGAAAGGTATGTCGGAGGTTTGCCCAAGTCAATAAAGGGAAATGTGACTACCTCAAAGGTTGCAGATCTCCATGAGACCATCGAAGTAGCCAACAAGTTAATGGATCAGGAATTGGAGGATGCCCCAGAAAAGAGTACTGACAACAAGAGAATATAGGAAGATCACTCTAAGGGCAACAACCATAACTCTCAAAACAAGAGGCAAGAAGTGGCAAATGCTTACACGGCAGGGTCAAGTGAGAAAAAGGGGTATGATATGAATTTACCTCTTTGCAACCATTGTAAGCTACACCACAAAGGAAAGTGCACGGTTAAATGTCACAACTGCCAGAGAGTAGGACATTTGGCCAAGAATTGCAGGTCCAGACCCCTAGCCACCGCTCAAGCAGCACCACCCAACAATCTACGGGCGGAAGTCACCTGCTATGGATGTGGTGAGAAGGGTCATTACCGTAATGAGTGTAAGAAACCCAGGAATTAGGGAAAAGGTGGTGGTCATGGTAACTAGGGAGCAGCAGATAACAATGGAAACCAGGGCAATGGAGGAAGAGCCCTTGGGAGAGTTTATGTTGTGGGCAGAAGGGAAACCCAGGACGACTCGAACGTGGTGACAGGTACGTTTCTTTTAAATAATCGTTATGCATCAAAATTATTTGATACAGGAGCGGATAGAAGTTTTATGTCGACTGCTTTTAGTTCCTTAATTGATATTGATCCAACCACCTTAGACAACGTCTTTAACGTAGAATTAGCCAATGGGAATTTAGAAAGGGTAGACACCATTATAAGAGGTTGCACTCTTAACTTGTTAAACCACCCGTTCAACATCAACCTCATGCCAGTAGAGTTGGGTAGTTTTGACGTCATCATAGGAATGGATTGGCTATCAAAATATCATGTCGTCATTATCTGTGATGAAAAGATTGTCAGAGTACCCTACGGGAATGAGTTTCTAATGATAGAAGGAGACCAGAGCGATTGTGCACGCTCGTCAAGATTGAACATCATCTCGTGTATGAAGGTGCAGAAGTACATCGAGAAAGGATGTCATCTCTTTCTAGTCCATGTTGCTGAGAAGAAAGAGAAGGAGCCTGAAGAGAAATGATTGGAGGACGTGCCAATTATGAGGGATTTCCCAGATATTTTTCTAGAAGATTTACCTAGACTTCCGCCAGCCAGACAGATCGAATTCCAAATCGATTTGGTGCCAGGAGCCGCACCTGTTGATGTGCGTGTGGTATTGCTCTAATTATATATCCACGATATGTCGTTGTGGTTTTAGCAGTATTCAAGTTTTAAATTTATATTTAGCCGACTTATCAATAACACACACTTTAACGAGCAGTGTACCTGGTCAGTATGAATATAATGGTAAGTAGAGTGTCGATCACTAAGAGTGGAACGTATTATCTAGTTATTCTAATCAGTATTTTAATATCTTAAGTTAGCTATACAACCTAATCTAACGCAAGGGGGTTCAGCCTGAGAGACTGGCACGGTTTGGTTGTGATTAAATATAAACTAAACTAATGAGCACGAATCAGCGAGTAGCACACACGTACACAGATAAATACTTGAGACATTAAGAAGACCTGTCCTGATAGTTAAGTAGCTTGTCACTTGTTTTATTGCTAGTTTTATATGAAGTGTATAGTTCGATGCAACGCACCGAGATTAAGTCCTTTCTCGTTGGTTCTAATCTTATCGGCGAGTAAACCCTTAATGATTACTTATGACTATCCTATTTATCTTTCTTCCTACTTTTCTACAGACGATAGAATGCATAGGCGATCTAATAAATAGGCGAGGAAGGGGCATGGCGACCCAAGCAATGCTCAGCTAGACACAGAGGTTATCAATGCACTAATAAAAGTCACCAAAGACATCAACATATAAACTTTAACTAATGGGAAAGCAATTTTAAGGGGAGTTGAAGTGAATGATAACATAACACAAGCCCATCAATCCTGACCAATTAAAGTTTACTAATACAATAAAACAAAACTACTTAATGAATTGAATACATGCAGGACCTTCTTACAGCTCTTGTATCTTCGTTCAAGGTGTGTCTTGTGCTTCTACTTCGACTGAATTCGGCTTAGGGTTTCTTCTGTCTCGTACTTCTAAAACTATCCCACCTTCGAATTTCGTCTGGTCTTGGGGTATTTATAGTTTCTGTCTGAGGGCTAGATGCGGCGCATAGGATAAGTAGATGCGGCGCATTGACATAACTTCGCGTGGGGTCCAAGATTAATATATTCAGGAATATTCGTACACCGCCAGAAGATGCGGCGTAACTTCATTCTTAGATGCGACGCATGTCCTTGCTGTCTTGGATCGTAGCTTGTGAAATCTTGAAAGTGATGCGCCGTATATAATAAGTAGGATGCGGCGTATCTGGAGCAGAATGATCTTGGTCTTGTACATTTCAGTAGACTCTTAACTTCTTGCGTGTTTTGCTCCATAATTAGTCCAAAATCGCCAAGTTTCACATAATACTTGTTTTTACCTGAGAAATACAAAAGTAAACATTAACGTATCAATTCTTACAGATAATATAATAAAACAAGTCAAATAAATAGGATAAATGATGGTAATAAAATGTACTTATTTGAGTTCATCAAATATCCCCCCACTTGAACTTTACTTGTCCCCAAGTAAACCTTAGAATTAATCTTATGAAAATGTATCCTAAAAGATGTTAGGATTTATTTTTATATTTAAGCATGTATTCATTTTTGTCATAATCACACAACCAAACACTTAACGAATTAGAAGTAAAATAAAATATATTTATAAAAGCAAATCTAATCGTTTAACTGTCCAGTCGTAACGAATATTCTATCATAAGCTTGGCAAGTATACGCATCTCCCCCACTAAAGCCAAGGAATAACAAGTCTAAAGCGGTAAAAATGGTTTGTTGGTTAAGGGTTAATCATTCTCCTTAATCTCTGTCGATCTCAAATTCCAGAAAAGGCGACAAAATCACAAATACATGATCGAATCCACGAACACGATACTTGCAATTGCTCAAATCCTTAACTCGAATAGGCTAAAGATAGGACCAAGTAATCTTCACCAATAATATTATATCAAAAAGGGCGACAAAATCATAAATACATAGCCGAATCCACGACTACGATACTTAAGATTGCTCAAATCCCTAATCTCAATAAATCAAAGGTTTGGATAAAGAATAATATAGGGTATGGATAATATTTGGGATATAAATTGGTGTAAAATGAAAAAATAAACAAAACAGATAAATTAAAATACTAAGTGTGGTAAATTGCTATCCCAACCGTCCCATGAATAAGACTCATATCATAGAATAACTCACGCTTTAACACTTGAAACACACGCTTTAGGTAGACACGAATTATACTCAACAAGATCTCAATCAAAGAATAAACCTTAGTTGGCGTTCCATAACGTCCAACTCCCAATCAATCCATAGATATAATATACAACAACTAGTGGTGATATCGACCACTTAATACAAAACTTTACATAAGTTGGTTAAAACAAACATCCAACTTTTCCTTTTTCTTTTTCTTTTCTTTTTTTTTCGATTTTTTTTTTTTTTTTTTTTTTTAATTATAATCATAGATGTGTAAAATTTCACCACATCACTATAATGATAACTCTGGATAATTTTTCCATACTTTTCATGGCTTCAGAAATAATGGTAATAGTGAAAGTAGTAAACACACGAAAAATAAACTCAAAGATATACAATATTTACTTTCACTCCAATTGCATTGTGCAATTTCCCGACCTAACTATAGATGATGAATTATGCACGCGAACACAGGTAATGTAAGGAAACACACTTTGCCAAAAGCAATCAACCAACCACGGATTTTAATCTACAGGGTAGGCTAAGGTGTAAGGGTGTAACGAAACATTATAACAAAGGTGTAAGAAACGAAAGGAATGGCTCTAAGTGTTTTTCTAGGGATATCTTACTCTAAAAGTGAGAGTAACAAAAGGGTTTATACGGGGGTTAACTAACCAGTGTAGTTAGCTAATATCACATAACATATAAAGGCTATTTGGGTGTAATCCTAGAAATTTACCAATTTAGACAAGTCATTCCAATTATATAAATAATACTTATTATGGTGGTCTCGAATAGTATACAGACCAAGTTCTAAAGTTTACAAGTCACCGGCACACTCATAGATTTGTGAATTTTTAAAAAGTTCACAATTTTTGAAATAATGTCATGTGTGCAGCTATGTAATTTAGACTTTAAACAAAAACATGCTTAAAATTTTAAATTTTGATATATTAAGCACATTTTAAGCATATTTTGAAAAAGTTTAGGACAAGTAAGTGTTCTAATTCTCCAATCCCCCCACTTAAGTTAAACAACGTCCTCGTTGTTTGTATAAAAGATTAAAAACTGGAAAATAAAAGAATTAGAACAGAAAAACTCCCCTGAGATTTGCTCGGTATGATCCTCCATTATTTGTATAAGAGCAAAAATCATCTTTCTTGTGGATGAGAACGTTTAAGCTTCATAGTTGATGTATCCACAGGAAATGCAGGAATCTATAATACCACCAAGACTTTAACACACCTAAGTTAAGAAGGTTCAAACTTGCATAATACATTAGTAGTTAGTAAAAATAAAACTTGAAAAATAAAACTGAAAATCATCAGGTCAGTCGATACGCCGTATCTTATGGAAGAAGATGCGCCGTATCGAGCCTGGAATAAATACGAATCAGAATAGAAGATGTGTCGCATCCTTAACCAGGGATGCGCCGCATTAAAATACTGACAGAAAGTTTTAAAGTCAAAAATAAAAATGCAGAAAATAAAGTAAGATATTACCAGTGCAGGAGATGCGTCGCATCTCAGGATTGAGATGCGCCGTATCTTCTACGGGCCTGACTGACTCGACACATAACAGAATAGTAAAATTTTCTCCGGGTTGTCTCCCGGTCAGCACTTGTCTTTATTCCAGAGTCTTCAAGTTAGACTCACGTTCAGCTCTTTAATACCGATCATTGAAGGAGTCGGAAGCATCGCGCTCCCTCATCGCCAGTCCAGTAATATTGAACACTCCTTGCTTGTCCATAATTTCCACGCCGTTCTTCTTTAATATCTGTATAAGCAAAGTTCTGTCCCTTTCGGGCAGAGATGACAAAATGATAGACGGGAAATTCTTATTATTATATAGGCATAAATAAGCAAGGTGGGGTGGTAGTTCAATAAACACATCATTATCCAAATTCGTATGCTCAACTATTCTCCTACGTTTGTTAATCACTACGCAATCATACCACTCATCATCAGAATTATTAACAATATCGCGCCTAAGTTCGGTCGGTACATTAAGGTCAATAAATTCCTCGAAGTCTTCATGATTAGGATTAGTTGAGTTGTTTTGAATCAATGTTTCTCCCATGAGCCTAGCTTCAAGATCAAGGTCCATACGTTCTCTTAATCCTAGCACATAGACGCCTCTAATTATGCTTTTAACAGGATCTTGGCACTTGTAGACTAGTTTATTATTCCCTACCCTTAATGAGATTTTTCTTTTAAACACATCAATCTTAGCACGGGCGGTAGACAAGAAAGGTCTTCCAAGGATTAAAGGAATCTTAACATCCTCGGGCATATCTAATATAACAAAGTCTACAGGGAAAACAAACTTCTCAATCTTAACTAGCACATTATTAGCAATCCCTTCAGGTTGTTTTACCGTTTTATCAGCCAATTCAATAAGCAACTTAGTTGGTGCTAATTTTCCTAGTCCTAGGGTAGTGAATTTCTTAAGGGGCATTACACTAACACTAGCTCCTAAGTCAGCTAACACATTATTGAAAGATATATCATTAATTGAACAAGGTAAAGTAAAACTTCCTGGGTCCTTTTCTTTATTAGGCAAGGCATGTAAGTCGGTTGCAGAGCTCTCTTCTTTCATTGTAGCCTTGATCTCCTCTTCAATCTTTGTTTTCTCTTTGAGTAACCTCCTTAAACTGATTGAAGAATTAAAGAAAAATTCGGGTCTTGCACCATCATTACCATTCATCAGTCTTCTAAGAAAAGGAATGTTAGGAGTGACTTCTTCAGTGGTGCTTATGGCCTTGACATGATCTCTTGGGTTGGTTTCAGTTGAGCTAGGTAAACTTCCGTATCCCCTTTCTTGAAGAACTTTGCTCATTTGACCAATTTGTTGTTCCAATGCTTTGATCGAAGCTCCTTGATTTCTTGTAATAGTGTCTGTTGAAGCTCGGATTTCCTTGATCATAGCAGTGTTCTCATCATGTCTTTTAGCAGCATCGGCCATAATTTGCTTTAAAGTGTCATCTAAAGTCTGCCTCCTTTCTTGATAAGCGGAATTGAAGTTGTTCTTTTGATAGAATCCCGGAGTAGCTTCCCTAAATCTTCCTGAAGGTCGGAATGGTTGTCCAAATTGTGTGTAGTATGCTTCTTCAAAAGTCTCACTTTCATTCTTATTCGGGCAATCCTTAGTGTAGTGAGGTCCTTCGCATTTTTCACATCCAACTTGGGCAGCATACACTTTTTCATCACGCTTCTTCATCTCTCTACTAATTTTATCCAATTGAGCTTGAATAGCAGCAAACCCGTCAAAATTAGTGTTGCTCTTAGATCTAGTAGAGGTCCCATCGTGCCATTTTTGAGAATGATCAGCAGCTTCTTGGATAGCTTTCCTAGCATTTGCTGCACTCATTTGAGGCACAGCTCCCTTAGCATCCAAGATTTGTCTAGTAGGCACGTCCAATCCTTGATAAAACAATATTATCTCCTGCATTTCACTTAGATAATGTTGAGGGCATTTCATCAATAGGTCTTTGAATCGTTCCCAAGCTTGATAAAGAGTTTCATCAGGCTCTTGCTTGAAACTGTTGATAGCCTCCATCTTTTTAGCGGTTTTAGCAGGTGGACAATATCTCTTCAGGAATTTGCTCTTCAAATCTTCCCATGTAGTGTTTGAACTAGCAGGTTCATTCCTTAGCCACTTGTTAGCAGCTCCTTTTAGCGAGATTGGAAAGATTCTTAGCATGAGTTGATCGTCAGTGACTCCTTCTGTAGTAAACAAATCCGCAATCTCGAGGACCTTTTCAACATGCTCATTAGCATCCTCATGTTCCGATCCACTGAAAGCATTTTCTCTTAGCTCCTTGAGAAATTGACCCTTCAACTCAAACTTAGACTTTTCATCAAACTTTGGTCTAGCAACTCCTGAAGTGTAATCAGCACGGGTTTTGTTCATGTATTCCTCCATAGTTATGTTTTCCGCCATTGTTTCTGTTTCTACTTCCTCTTTCTCTTCAGAAAAATAATCAAGCTCGAATGAACTTGAGATATCAAAGCTTTTTGTGTTGAAAAGCCTTCTAAGCGAATGAAAAGCTCGTTCAGGATCTTCGAAAGGTTGAATCAAGTTCTTCGTAGAACTCCTGGTCATGCACTTCCTGAAACTATCACAAAAGCATCAGTAGGGTATGTTCAAGAAAGTAATATATCAGAAAATCAACAACGAAAACGGAATACGAAAAATTAAAGTTACTGATATCTGCAGACGATGCGCCGTATCCAAAAAGTTGGATACGCCGTATCTTATAATCGTTAAAATTTAATCAGACTTTTATTCAGAAAATAGATACGCCGCTTAGAATTACAATGCGCCGTATCGGTTTTAATTATCAAAAATT